>JAVDPK010002797.1:1748827-1793948 GCA_034780415.1 Cichlasoma orientale
CACCTATTAATCTTATGATTTCTGATCACACGTTAGCCTCGAGTGTGTACACTAAATATCCGTGTGAACTTCTAACTGATGCACAAGCCACATTATTTAGTGGAAAGAGGTGATGCTTTGTCCTGTTTGAAGTCTGTATAATCAGAAAATATTTAAAGAAAAAAAATACTAGTCCTCACAACCAGTCTGTAACAGGGTGATCTTTTGGTATCGCGACCACATTTAAACCTTGAATAATACTAATGTATTTCAAAAAAAGTTCAAAATAAATACAAAAAGGTAAACTTTCATATACATGAAGTATTCATTGTACATAAAGTAAAATATTTCAAAACTTCTTTTAAATTTAGGTGATTTCTGATGAAAATTAGGAATCCACTATCTCAAATTATTAATTTTGAGTTTGAGTAAATCAAACAAACAGTATAAATCCAGTGTACCTCACAGTTTAGTTCAATACCAACAACCACAATCATGTGGAAGACGGCTGACTTGACAGTTGACTAGATGATGATCATCAACACCCTCAGCATGATGGGTAAGCCACAAGAGGTCATTGTTGAAAAGGCTGGCTGTTCCAGGAGTGCTGTATCAAGCCGATGAGAAGGGAAATGTGTGGTAGGAAAAGGTGCACAAGGAACAGGGATGATCACAGGCTTGAGAGGATTGTCAAGAACAGCTGACTTAGGAACCGATAGCAAGTCGCTCCTGAAGCAGAGACATCAGAAATGTCTTACCTGGGTTAAAGAACAAGAACTGAACTGTTGTTTGTCTAAAGTCATGTTTTCAGATGAAAGCAAATTTTAAATTTGCTTTGGAAATCAAGGACTTAGAGTCTGGAGGAAGAGTGGAGAGGAAAAGAATCCAAAGTGTTGGGAAGTCTGTGGTGATTTGGGGTGCCGTGTTGGTCGGTCCACTGTGTTTTGTATAAAGTCCAAAGTCAATACAGACGTCTACCAGGAGTTTCTGGAGCACTTCATGCTTCCATCTGCTTACAAGCTTTATGGAGATGGCAATTTTCTTTTCCAGAAGGATGTAGGACCATTTTTTTTTTTTTTTGAGATGCACTAGCAATGGAATATATGCATCTATCAAAATCCCAGTAGCTTATGTTACACATCTGGTCTACAACATCCTCCAATATAGACTCTTAATTCAAAATGATCACTTTTTATGTTAACTGCTGAAAACAGAATACCTGTTAAATATAAAAAAAAATCATGACTGAAAAGCTCTCGATACTTTAAGACTGAATCATAAAAGCACAATTCCAATTCAAAATATATAAAACAAGTGGAGGGCTCAGGCTTTTTAAAAGAAAGCACTAATGACTAGTATTAATAAGTGTGCAACAGAGATCTAAATTAGATTATAAAGCTGTGTTAGTGTGTATCAAACAGTCATGTAAAATAAATAGATAAGATTAAGCCATTTTTCATACATACTACATAGTGCAGTCCTGAGCTTTTAAAGATAATCTAATGTGTGGTAACACAAATACCCGGCTTGGCCGGATCTGACATTAAACACTCTTCATCCTGTCATCTCCTTAGTAAGTCTGTGTAGTGTCTGATTGTGTTCATGCAAGACTAGAGGATACACACTATATTACCAAAAGTATTCACGCACCCATCCACATCATTGGACTCAGGTGTTCCAGTCACTTCCATTGCCACAGGTATATAAACCAAGCACCTAGGCGTGCAGACTGCTTCTGCAAACATCTGTGAAAGAATGGGTCGCTCCCAGGAGCTCAGTGAATTCCAGTGTGGTACCGTGATAGGATGCCACCTGTGCAACAAGTACAGTTGTGAAATTTCCTGGCTACTATATATTCCACAGTCAACTGCTAGTGGCATTATAATAAAGTGGAAGCAATTGGGAATGACAGCAACTCAGCCATAAGTCGGACCATAAGTCACATGTGACTTACGGTACAATCCAACAGCCAGGTACTCTTGGGGGCCCGGGGCGACGCCAAAGCGTAAGAACGGACGGAGCACGAAGACACAAAACACGGCAAGAGCGGAGGATTTCAGAATTCCAGGGCTCTCTGACATCACTGGAAAAAATAGCTACATTTGTCGCTAGTCGCTTTTTGCAAAAAAAAAAAAAAAAAAAGTAGCAACTAAGTCATTAAATTGGCAACACTGCATGACCCACGTGAACATAATCCACTACGTGGTGGGGTGACGTATTTACGCCATGAAATTAGCATATCATGATATTTATTTTCCTGGGCAAGATTTTTTTTTTACCAGTATTATCGTGAAGGATATGATATGGCCCAGCCCTAACTGGCATCATATTAAACTCTATGAATTAAGATTGGGATGTCACTCAAATTCATATGCCTGTGAAGGCAGACGAGCAAATACTTTTAGAAATATAGTGCATCTGTCTTGTGAACTCATAGTGGGCATCATGTATCTTGCTTCCTAACAAGGCAGCACCTTCACAAAAATCAAACTTGACTCTCCTGGTATTCTCCACAGTCATATTTACAAATTATTTCCTATGCTCATTAACTTCAAATGCCACTTTGTAAAAAGGTGTTTATTTTAACACTATAGCCTGTGCTACACATGACAACAAAACATACTGCAGTTATACTGTAGCTTTGGCAGCTGATTAGTCAGTTAACACAAACTGAGAGCATACCGAATACAAACTGTGAACACTAAAAAAAAAAAAAAAAAAAGTGTAAATAAGGAGAGAAAAAGTTAAATACATGTGTTTCAGAAAACACTACAAGGTAATATACATAAACAAATGCAGTATTCACTGATGGACAGGTAAATAAATACAGCAGGCAAAAGACAGGGTTTTAGGTTACTGTTCAGATGCCTCTCCCATAACGGAGATCAATGAAGCAACTATCACAGTTAAGACTTTCTGATTTCAAGCTACATGCATCATGGTGGATATACGAGATCGCAGTCTATCAAGTGTGTTTTACTAAAAATACAACTGTCCTTCACAAAATAAATTTCACAATAAAGAGTGAGATAAATCTTCATTCCTGTAAAAAAAAAAAAGAAAAAAAAAAAAAAGAAAAAATAGCCAATATTGCAGCTTCTGGCTTGGAGAATTCCGAAGGAGTCAAGAGTTCCACCACAGAGGTGCATCAGCTGCATCCGACTATGGAAAATGTGAGCTTGGCGACTGCAAGATAGAAGATTCCCCTCTGTTGTCAAGCTCATTTTGAAGCCTGGTGAGGTTGGACAGCTCCTCCAGCTCCTGAAACTGTCTGTCAGTCTTGTGGCTTACCAAGGAGCGATAAAAATGCACAGCAAAGACTATAAAGACTAAACCAAAGGGCACCATGATGGAGGTGGAGGTAATGGCAGCGGCCACACCGGAGGAAATTGTGCTGTTGCTGGATTTGTTAGGCTTAATGGGCAAAAACTTAACCCAGCAGAGTAGAACCACCTCAGCCAGGAAGAGCAAAGTACCAATGACTGTGGAAAACGCCCACGCCAGCTCAATGTGTCGGTGCATCCGCTCATGCGGGGACTCCTTCACCGAGTTTAGATTGTGGACGTTGCTCACGGCCTCTATATTAGGTAAAATGCAGGTGCTGACCATCAGAGCGAACAGGTGAACGGCCACGAGCACAGTGGTGCACGCACTGAAGGCGATAAGGAGAGCAGGTGGGTAAGGGTAGCTGTTGTCCAGCTGCACTTCTACCATAGCCACCTGAGAACACGGAAGGAAACAGGAAACACAACTTTACACACAGGTCAGTAATGTCTTGTGAGTGTGAGGAGAGGCCAGGATACCGCGTTACCATAGCAAATCCAGACAGCAGAGCTGAGGTCCGACTGGAAGCCTTCAGTTTAGCTCGACTCAGGTACAGCTTCCTCCAGGACAGCGCTTGCAGGGAATGCTCGTTCAGACTCATGCTGCGATACTTAGCGAAAATACTTTGTTACTCAAAGAAAGAGAGTCCGACAATGTACAGTTACAAAGCATTTAACCTCGCCGCTAACAAAACTGCGGAAGCAATTTCTTGTCAGTCTTAAGCGTGCTGCTGCTGTACCGCCTGCACCTTGCATTACCCATAAGCCTGCGCGCTCCCAGGGAAACATCCGCCACTGAGTAAACTGTGGGTTGCAGTTGCTCTGAAAAGAGGCTGCTACTCATTAATTAGTCAGAGCGAGAGTAACTACTGAGTTATATATGGAAGCTTGTTTATGCCACTGAAAACAAATAATTAAATTAAAAAAAATGTGGTTATATTCCGAAAAAAAATTCGAGTTACTAACTCAAACTTATAGGGAATTAACTCGAAATTCAGAAAAAAAATTGAAATTTTGAAAAAAATTAAGCCCAAAATTTCGACTTTTCTCTGTTGCATGGAAGCTTGTTTCCCAAAAAATTGTAATAAATAAATAAGTGTTTTTCAGTTAAATTGAACCTTAAATGGGGCGCTCGCCACGTCTAATAAAAAAAAGTGCTACTTTCTGAATGAATAAAAGTGTGTTAAAATACAATATCTAATTATTTTTTATTGCTTGCTGTTTTAAAAAAATATCCCAGTACGTATCACTGCCCCCCACACGCCCACCCTCCACTACACTGAAACCGTGTGTAGTGCTGAATGTATGTTTATTGTTACTGAGCGCGGCTAAACGCAGCGTACTGACTGACACGCCGTGACGTTGTCCAACAATGTTTTGGTTCCTGGCGGTGACGTAATACACAAAAACATGGTTCCCTTGTTTTGAACCTGTAAAGCGTGCTAAGTGTTTTCTCTCAACTTCGCCACGCACGGAGATGCATTTACGAGACTGAGCGGCCGATAAACAATCGTAAAAGAGGATGGCTCAGGCCGCAGAGACGTGTGCTGAGTCCGGACGCAGGCTGGTGTGTACCATCTGCCGTGTTAAACGTTAGCTTATGAGGCGAGACTGGCAGCGAGCTAATTAGTTAGCTAAGCTAACGTTTGCAAGTGTGAGCATTGGGATATTCGTCAAGTCGCTTAAGATGTTCAAGTTTAAGCAAACGAGGAAAAATGACCAACTATCACATTTTAGGTTCTACAACCTCTTTTATGATTGTAGTAGTTGAGCCAGCGTAGCGTAGTTAAAACGAGATAAATCAATATCTAGAGCAGAAGAGTCGAGCAAACATTTTATTATTATCACTATTAAACATCACACCCACAGCTGGCTTCCCCTCGGGGTAATCCTCGTTTGGTGGTTTTTACAGTATTCCACACATTCAAGAAAATGAATGCTGTTGCAGTAATATCAAAACTTCAACGCAGCTCACTGCTCCAGTTTGAAAGTCAGACATAAAATTAAGGTCCAGTCCCCTCACAGAAGGCATACTGACTATTCACGGAGGCAGGAGGGGGCAGAAAGTGGCCTATGTGGCAGACAGCTTGCTCTCCCCGCGTGGTTCAGGTTTTGTCATGTAAACCATCTCGTTTTCAATGGCAGCGCTCCATCTGCCGGAGAATGTACGACGAAAACGAGGACCTGTCCGATGTGGAGGAAATTGTAAACATCAGAGGATTCAACGTGGAGGAAAAGCTCCTCAGTGACAGCTACAGCGCGGACTTTATCCGGGTAATGGAGGGTAAAGGTAAAGCAGCACGGTGCATATCTCATTTCCTACATTTTAGATGTGACTGCAGTTATTTAAAAATGCTTTGGACCTAAATATGAAACTGCTGTCTTGCAGACTTCACTTATGAATATGTGCAAAAGGAGGGTCTAAGGATCCCTCTCATTTTTAAAGAGAAAGATCAATTAGGGATCAGGTGAGAATCTTTCCTTGGACTGTGCTAGTTTGCATATAAAGAGTATTGCTTACTTTATATTTTGTATATATTTATGGCTTTAACAATCTGGCAACTAAATGGCATGCATCCCTCTCTTACAAATATGCAGAATGCCAGATCCAGAATTTACAGTCAGTGAAATTAAAGGACTAGTTGGTAAGTGGGCACACATGACATGCACACACACACACGCATGCATATCTTTACCAATATACTATTTACTCTTAGCCTGGGTACAAACACGCCAAAGCATATCTGCATATTGTTCAGAGAATAATAGCTTCTGCAGAAACAACTGGAATAACAATGCCTGGGAAATTTAGATTAATCTGGCATCGTCCTGGCACTCTGTGCTCTGGCGAAGCACCACGGTGACTGCAGTCATCTTCAAAGTATCACAGCACAGTTTATGGAAGGAAATGCTGTAAAGAAACCTGTTCAGGCTGCACTAATTACAACTCGGCATGTGGTGTGATTCAGGATAGTGATTTCTTGTCTTAACTAGAAATGTCAATTTTGGCATAATTCACAAAGAGACTCTTTTTTAAAAAAAATCTGATAATATAGAAATTGCTGACATGAGGAATATAGTAGAAGCGATTTATGTATTCACCTTCATACCAACCAGCCATATCTAGTGGGTGTTGCTGATGCCAGATACTAGACATAGACATAATCATGTAATTAATACACTGGTGTTGTTTTTGATTCAGTGTGTTCTGATTTTTAGGATATAATTAATGTAGTGTGCATGCATCTATTAGTCTCTCTGTTGTATGTCTGTATCTCTGTCTACCTCTCATAGCATTGTGTGATATTGGATCATTATGGCAGGTGCACCCAGGGCCTCTTGCTTATATTGTGCGGTTATGTTAAAAGTCTAGTCAGGAGATTTTCCGTTTGCAGCTGTTTTTTTAATGTCTTGAAATATAATTGTGTAAAGTGTGCCATGAAAGAAATGAATTTAAGGCACGATTGGGGTGTAGTTGCCCCATCTAGTGGTTAAAATTGTGAATTACAAATGCGGTCTACTTATTCATAATAGAATATTTTGCAACAGTACAACTTCTCTGTGTATAAATATGGCAAACCATACACCGAATTACAGACAGACTGTACTGGGTTGCGTGTTAATGACAGTGGAAGTGCTCATTGGTTAAATTCACTGTGTGTACCGGTTGTTTTTTTGCAGGTAGCCGCCGCTCTGTGGACGTTATGGACGTGAGCACACAGAAAGGCTCTGAAATGAGCATGGCTCAGTTTGTCCGTTATTATGAGACGCCAGAGGAAGAGCGGGACAAACTGTTCAATGTCATCAGCTTGGAGTTCAGCCACACCAAGCTGGAGAACCTCATCAAGCGCCCCACAGTGGTAATCTGCCCTGAACCTCACTGTGTATCATACTATGAGAGGTTTTGATAGAGGTCACGAATCTGGTAAAAGATTCAAAGAAGAATGGCAAAAAAGAAAATAATGAAACATTGTGACCGATCGCTGAATGTGCTGCTTTGATTGCTGCCGCAGGTGGATCAGGTGGACTGGGTGGACAACATGTGGCCCTCTGGTCTGAAGCAAAGTCAGACTGAAGCTACCAATATCATCTCAGAGATGAAATACCCAAAAGTGCAAAGGTATGTGTTGCTGCTGTGGTGCATTTGTTTTGCTCAAGTTCTCTTTGGAGCTGTGTGTCAGTCTATGAGGGGAAAAAAATCCTGTGTAGAGCAAGAGTATAGAAAACACTTGTAGAAAATGTCTGCTTCTCCTCCCATCTCTCATCCATCGCTCCATCACGGCAGAGTACTGCATACTGTCACCTCCTGTACATGCTCCTGGTTGTTGCTAGGCAGCAGGATTTTTTTTCCCCCCGCATAAGAGAAAGGTTTATAACAACTGTGGTCTGACTGCACACACACCTCTCAGCCAATCAGCTGGTGAAGAATCAAAATGAATCAAAACCAGTGCTGCCTGTCCTTTTAACATCAGCTGCCCATATTTTCTGCTATTACACAGACACCCTGCTAATCTTTTGTATTGTTCATAGGGGTTAAGTGGATGCTGACAGTGGGTTAGTGTGTAACAGAGTAGAATATTAAAGGATCAGATTTTACTGCAGCAATTTTAGCACACAGTACGGAGGCTAATATGTCATTTATTACCTAAAATGAAACCAACATTTCAGTCATCTGTACTCTTATAATTTTTGCTTTAGCGGTCTCGCTGGTTTGAAGGCTTCATTGTAAATGTTTAGTTACATCTTTTTAACTGCTCGCTAACACAAATATCTAATCAGCCAATCACATAGCAGCAACTCATTGCATTTAGGCATGTAGACGTGGTTAAGACAACTTGCTGAAGCTTAAACTGACCATCAGAATGGGGCAGAAAGATGATTTTAAGTGATTTTGAATGTGCCAAGGTTGTTGGTGCCAGGCTTGCTGGTCATCAAAAATTGCTGACCTACTGGGATTTCTCAGCACAACCATTTCTTACAGACAGTAACTAAAAAAACACTTATTACAACCAGGGTATGCAGATTGCACAATTTGCAGACAGACTACAGCAGCAGATGACCACACCAGGTGCCGCTCCTGTCATCTAGAACAGGAAATTGAATATTTTCTTGGCACACTTTGCATCCCTTAGCTCCAGCTGAGCATTTTTAAAAATGCCACAGCCTGCCTGAATGTTGCTGCTGACCATGTCCATCCTTTTATGATCCCAGTGTACTCATGTTCTAATGGTACTCTGTGTGTGCACTGATGGTACACTGATAGTACCATCAAGCCACAAAGCTCAAATCAATCTCAAACTGGCTTCTTGAACATAACAGTGAGGTCACTGCACTCAAAAGGCTTCCACAGTCACCAGCTCTCTATCCAGTAGAGCACCTTTGGGATGTGATGAAACAGGAGGTTTGCATCATGGATGTGCAGCTGACTAATCTTCAGCAGCTGCGTGATGCTGTCATGTCAGTGTGGACCAAAATCTGAGGAATGTTTTCAACACCTTGTTGAATCAGTGCCATGAAGAATTAAGGCAGTTCTGAAGGCAAAAATGGGGTCCAACCCAGCACTAGCAAGGTGTAAGTCATGAAGTGGCTGTGGAGTGTAAATTTTTCATTACCGTTGCAGTCAAAGCTACCCTGGATGTGCTCTCATTTATGATTCAGTATGAACTTGGCCTTCTTTCATGTGGTGATAACGCACATGTTTTTAAATTAAAAAGCTGTGAAGCAGCCAAAAATGATCTCTTGTTTTATTTATTTTTTTTATTTTGGCTTAGTGGTTTGACTGAAGGTTGAGCTGGTAAAATACAAGCTTCTTCTTATTTGTGAAGGTGTCAGATTCTCTCTCAGTGGGATTCACAATATCATCGTGTGCAAGATGTCCTTGGAAGTGCTTTCCTTTTACTGTTTGCAAGTCAGTGGGGATTCTCTTAGAGATGATGCTCTTTAGCTAAATTGGCAAATCATTTGTGTCTTGAAGTGCTAATCATTTCTCACTTAATTTCTAGAGGAGAATTGCCTTATTATGAAGAGTATTCTATGCTGTGTCGCGCCTGAGAGTTTCCTGTGTTGGTAATATTCTGAGGTTATTGCTGCTTTGTAATTAGCTGTGTTGTTTTCACCACTTTTTTCTGCTTACCTAGTTGCTTTGTGTCTCTCTCAAACGATTTTCTAATTTCCTTCTTAGGTATTGTTTGATGAGCGTGAAGGGCTGTTACACAGACTTCCACATTGATTTTGGGGGAACTTCAGTTTGGTATCATGTATTCAAAGGACAGAAAGTAAGTTAATTCTATTCTCATAAAGCTTTTCTTTAGGAGGATTTTTTTTTTTTACTGGATATAATGATCACAGCTAAGAAGATGGCTAATAATATATTCTCAAAGCACTGAATGTTGTTAATAGTTACAGGCTCTATACAGCAAAACCTCCACATAGAAATGACTTCTTCTCCTCAGGTGTTCTGGCTTGTGCCTCCTACTCCCTATAACCTTGCCCTGTATGAGGACTGGGTCCTGTCAGGCAAGCAGAGCGATGTCTTCCTGGGAGACCGAGCTGATGGATGCCAGAGAGTGGAGCTTAAACAAGGATACACCTTCTTCATCCCATCTGGTGTGTTGGCATGGTTGTCTTAAAGTAGCCAGCAGGAATAGCTTAGCTTCCATTAATGCGCAGCTCTGAATATTTGACCATTTTCTAATATATTTATCTCTCTGCAATTAAGGGTGGATCCATGCTGTCTATACTCCTGTGGACACACTGGTGTTTGGAGGCAACATTCTGCACAGCTTTAACATTCCTATGCAGCTTACCATCCATGAGATAGAGAACAGGACAAAGGTAGGAGTCTATTTTCTTCACTGTGTGGCTTAACTCTGATCTGGACTGCAATATAGTAAACTCTACATGGGCTAAATTAATCTCTCTGAGAACCAGGGGAAGGTGAAAGGTTCACCTGCGAGGAGAGAGGAGAATGCGAGGTGTGGTGGTTTATTTAGTGGTGCTCTAAAGTCCTTATTGGAAGACTCATTTTTGGATGAAGTAGCCCTTTCTTGTTTTTTTTTTTTTGTTTTGTATTTTATTTGGAATTTTTTTCACTTCCTGTTAAATATGAGCCATTCTGAGGTTTCAGTTGCATTACTGAAGAATTGTGCATGTTTGTTTGTGCACATTAGAGGACAGTGTCTGAGTGTGAGATATTTTTTCAACTTAAAAACAAAACATCTTAGACTGTTTATCCCTACAAAGACAGCAGCTGCCTGGTTCTGTAATTAAATTTTTTATTTTTACTACTTTTACTAGTTTGACTACCCTTTCAAGCTGTTTTTTTATATGCCTCAAAACCTTTACACTAACAGTTGGTCAGCTTTCTTTTTACCTTACTGAAATGACAGCCATGTAGGTACTTAGAGAGTGAACATTTGAGATTTTGATTTATTTTTGATGGTTATAATTTCATTTAAAATGTCTTAAAGTCATTTTTTGTGCCATCTTCAGGTTCATTCCAAGTTTCGTTTCCCCTTCTACTACGAGATCTGCTGGTATGTCCTGGAGAGATACCTGTACTGCCTTACCAAACGGTCCTACTTTTCTCAGGAGATCCGTAAAGAATCTGTGGGTGAGTGAAATTAAGCAAAGCCTCAGTCACACAGTCCCAGAGACCAGTCCGAGACCCTCCTGGCAACCTCTGGTTTCTAAGGAAAATTGTGTTTTCCCCAAACGGTTGGTGAGTGGTTGCTGGCTGATGCCAGATGAAATCACTCACAAAAAGGGTGTTGCACCACAAACCTCTTTGTGATTGCTTTGGTTGCATGCTACTGGCAACCAAAGTAGTTGCAAGGAGGTTTTTGGTGCAACACTGTATACCTCTTGGTAGCCAATTTCACCTAGAGACTGCCAGCAACCGCTCACCAGCTGGTTGGGGAATACACTGACTAGGGCCTAACCCAGCTGGTATGTCACAGGAAGTCACTGAGATTAGATTTGAATGTTTGGGGGGGGGGGGGGTGGACTGTGGAGCTCATGTATTGCGAGACGCGTTTGGTAATGAAACCTATGAACTGACCCACAATTTCAGGATTGCTCCGAGGTGTTCCTGAAGCTAAGGAAGTGATTTGCTCATTATTATCGCACGTTAATAAAAAATTATAGCTGATCTGCTTTTGTCCTTGCAGATTATGAGACAAAGTCAAAGACAGAAAGCCCCTCCTCTGACTCCAGGAGTCAAGACATGAACGAGGACTCGTGTGGGACTCAAGTCAGAGATGAGCAGGGTGATAAACTAGAGAGAGTTCCTCAGGATGGCCCCTGCTCACCTGACAACGGGAAGGGCCAACACCTCAAAGCTGTGTTATCTGTCGACTCTGAGGACAGCTGTAATCCCAGCTCGGCCTCTTTAGATTTGCCCAAAACCCCCTCTGACTCTCCGACCTCAGAGCCTCAGAATAAATGGATTCATTTGACAGAGTTTGAACTGAAGGGACTAATGACACTGGTCGAGAAGCTCGAGTCACTCCCGGAAAATAAGAAATGCGTTCCAGTGGGAATAGAGAACCCTCAAGCCCTGCTGGAGGACTTAAAGGTAAAACAAAAAACATTTTGTTCGCTTTATGCACATAAGGTTACTCAACAGATAGAAACTAATAGTTCATCTTTATTTATTTATTGTTCTCTGCGGCTGTCTAGGTTGTGTTAAAGGAACATGCTGATGATGACCCTAAATTAGCCATCACTGGATATCCTGTGGTATACTGGCCTAAGAAAACCATAAAGGTAAGAATGTGTCATCTGCAATGTGACACTCTATATTTCTTTTTGCAGCAAATATAGTTCTTTTATTTAATTTTCAGGTGCTTGCAAATCCATTTAATGAGCATTTTATTATAGAAATCTCTATGTAGTTTAGATCTAATGCATCTTTTGCTTGACTTTGTGGTGCAAGCATCCATTTTCAATGGATATCCACCCATCACTGCAAGTGTGCATATTTATTTTTTTAAACCTATGTTTTATATAGGTACATTTCCGGTATAGGACAGTTATTAGTGGCTAACTTGTAGTGTGTTACTATTGTATTGTGAATAATTTAGTTTCTCCTGTGATAACCTTCGAAGTGAGAAGCAGCTTCAGGTCCTGTCCCGTTTCTCTCTCTCATCCCATCAATCACTGCACTCCTTCCCTACAGCACAAGATTTAAGATTTACCTGATTGCATAATTTTGTCTTAACAGGCTGCAGTATTGCCTGATGATGTAAATGATGAGATTTTTTTTTATGATTATTATATATTTCTCCTCCTCTCCATACCTTGTGTTTTGTTGTCATTACACTTTTTGATTGCCTTCTGGATCCAAAACAAACTTTTAATGGACTTGCTCTCTACTGTCCATTAAAATATTGTTTACTATGAGCAAAAATGATATGACACGTCTTACCATGCCACTGCCTTTCTGTTTTACATCAGGTGTACTAAATATTTACTGAGACCCAGAAATATTGCTTGTTTTCCCTTTTGCTGTCATGTTTTTAGTAGTTGCTCGATACACGAGTGCCACTTAGAGTGCGTGTGCACTCGATATATCCATTTAAATTTGTGATATCGTAAGACTAAAATAGTTGTTTGACGTTGGCAGGCTTGAAGTGCCCTTGATGTTTGTGCCATTTTACCTCTGAGTTTCTCTAACCCTGAGCTGAGCATCAGACTGTAAAGTCATAATTGAGCCTTTGCATTTCTCATCAAAAATAAAAAAAAAAAATCATACTTTCTCTGCCTCTTTCATTCTCCTCAATATCAGTTTCATTCTTATCTCACTCGCAGTGTAACATAAGATATCCCGAAACATAAGCAAGTCAGAATTGGAAGAAATGGCTTCAAACAGTATGATGGTTACAATGAGATACAGTTTCAATTAGTAAAAAGTCGCGAGTATGTTTAATTAAAAATCTATCCAAACAAACGCATGAGACATCGAAGCCTCAGCTAAAAGTTTTAAGCTTTACATGAATGTATGGAAATGAAGTTGGTGAGGGTCTCAGAATCCCTCAGGATCTCCCCCACTGGGCCCGCCAAAGGCCAGCTGCTGGTCGTGGGGCCTCTTTGTGTTTGCCTTTTGTAATGAGATGCCATCTGGCTCTGGCTGTTCAGAGCCTGCTCTCCTCTCCCTGTGCTGCTCATCATAAATATGTTAATACCTTTACTGCATTTTCTCTCCACATTGGATAGAGGCAGACTCCCCCCAGTACATATTCTGATGCACAGCAGCCTCCCATTGGCTCTGCGCTACCCAGTGCCCCCTCCTCCTCTTCAGTGAGTCGATCCATATTAATGAGGCAGACTTGTATGTGTTTCCTACATCTGCTTGTGGTATTGTGGAGCTTTGGAGCAGAAGGGAGGGCTATAGGCCTGACAGCAGTAGCAGGAGTAGAAGGAGGAGGAGGAGGAGACTGCAGCCATGTCAGTTTGCTGTGAGCTGGACGGTGTCTGAAAACCAGCCATGGCCATGTCGCTGAGCGCTGATGATGAGGACTACGACTCAGACTCGGAGCAGGTTAGCACCCTAAAGCCCTGCAGGCAGGCGTAAATGAGGCCGCCAGAGGAATGCTTGTGTCAGACATAGCAGTGTGCAGCATCACAGGGCAGTGAAGAAATGGAGATACCTGGAGACAAAAGCACTGATTCAGTTTACCTTCTGTGCTTGGGCTTTGATTTTTGTCTTTGTTTATTTATTTATTTATTTTTGGGTGATAGATTTGCTGTGAATGTGTGCGTGCATGCTCGCATTTTATTATGAGATAAATCCAGCAAAGGAGGTTATGTTTATATAGCCCGGGGTTGCTATTGGTTGTGTGAAGGTGCAGGAGATGAACAGTTTGATTGTAAAAGTATCGATTGCATGCCAGAATAGGTGACATAATAATAATTAAAAAAAAAAAAAAGGTTATTGTTTCAGCATGTGTTAACCACATTTTTGTGAAAATGTTAGGCGCCTCTAAAATAGGATAAGCTCCCACAGACACTGTTCAGAGTGTTTTTGTTCATTTAAATATTTCTTCTACTATATGCTTTACTCTGAACCACACCCCCTCACATTAAGTCTGTGCCTGCATTTAGATTTAAAAGATGCTGACTACAGATGAATGAGTCCATCTTGCTCTGCTGCCAGATATTAAAGGGCTTTTTTTTTTTTTCCTTCCAAGTTTTATTCCAGTCAAAGTTCAACTATTCAGACATCTTTGAGATGCGTTATGTCCACAGCAGTAAATCACTGTCTTACCAGTGATAGCAGTTCAGCTTCAACCTTAACAACTCGTGAAATATTGCTGCCAGATTGTCTGCTTGTGGTGTGTGTGGTCTCGACATCGCCAAAGCATGCTCTGCGCGCTCTGTATGTATGGAGAGTTTGTAATGGATTGACATTGTCATCGATTTTCAATCAAAAGTCCGCTCGTCTGTATCCCCATACAGAGAAATTGTGAATACTGGTAACAATTATTGCATCGTGGCAATGTGAAGGTGGTGTGTTTATGTCAGTGCAGAGTTCAGACAGCACACTGCTGTCTGATTTTGAAGTTTGCCATATTGTTTCTGCAGTGTGTGTGCTGTCTTCACTGCAATGATGGGTATCTTTATACCAGCTCAGGGCTGTGTCACTGAACATAAGAGTCTGCTCCTCATAATGTTTTCCAGGCGAATGAGCTTTGAAGTGCCAAGAAATGATTAGTGGGTCACCCGTGCTGTCCTTGTTACTGTACAAAAGGGACAAATGTGGGACAAAGATCATCCTTGCTGTAAAAAGGCACTTCCTCTGGAACATGCTGATGAACGCTTAGGTGCTGCTGGTGATATATTTTCTAGTCAAGAGTTCTTGGATATCAAGGAAGTTGGTTGTCTTTAGTGATGTTGCTGTTGCTGTTGCCAACCTTTCCTGTGATTTAATATTGCGTGTCACAGGGCTATCTGCTTTAGAGATCACCCCACTTATCAGTCTGCAGGGAGGGGAGGGTTGGAGGGGAATTAGTGGATAATATAGACAGCAATCCAAAATCTCTTTAATTACTTTAATACCTTTTTAATAATGCCTTTTATAGTTTCCCTTTGGTTTATGTACCTGTCAAGTTCCAGCTATAAACAAACATTAATGGAGACAGTATTCCTGCACTGCCTGGTTACCTGTTGTTTCATGTGATCTGACATTAGTGTAACTTCAGCCTGTCAGCTGACACTTAAATGGCAAAAGCTGAGTTGCAGAACATCATGTGTGTTGTTTTGCTGGGTAATCTGGTCTCATTTCTTTGTTTCTTCTCTTCATAATCACACCCCCTCCCCAACCAGCCCTCACACACACACACACACACACACACACACACACACACACACACACACACACACGCGCGCGCACCAATATCTCACTCTAATCCTGTCTGGTCACCACATATCTGACTGGCTGTGTCAGTCAATTTTGTGGCTATTGTTGGAATAAATTATTGCAGCGTGCGTAAGATAGTGGGTACTTAATTTTTTTGTTACAGAGTCTCATTACATTTCTTATTGGTTACAAGTCCGTGTGTCATAGACTGTTCTGTTAGGGAATGGGACGTGGCTGTTGCTATGCTGACACTAGGAAAATCTGCACTGCCGATGTAACTAAAGAAATCCGATCTTCATTTCCAAGAGCTGCAGTGTTTTGCACTCCTCGTTCATGTTTATTTCATCTCACACACTGCACTCTTATTTTTTTCATGTGGCATGGCCGGCAGTGTTTTGACTCGTGGTTTTCATGTTTTAAAAATACATTGTTGTGGTGGGGATGTGAGCTGGAGGGGGAGCAGAATATATGACACAAGAAAAAATAATGATGCTGATCAAAGACCTCTCATTTCAGTTGCCCACTTCTGTTAAATAGAGCACATTTAATAATATGCACTGCTCTAAATCATAGAATAATAGGTCCTAGTGATCCATGTGTGAAATGTAGCCATAAGTGCAGCTTCCCTTTGAAGTAGAAACATGCAAGCAAGTGAGGTGCTAAATTTGGAAGACGCCTCCAGGGACGTTTTTGATGTGTTTGTTTTCTCTCGTACTCTGAGCTTTACCAGGCGTGAATAATGTGTTTATGCACAGCATGCTTCGATCAGGTTTGTGGATATGTGCTATATGCTGTTTGCGTATATAAATGCGGGTGTTTTCATTTTGCTTTCGTCTATGTGTGGAAATCTTGACCCAGAGATGGAAAAAAACAAAGAAAGGATTAGGCAATACTTTATACGTCAGCTGTAGCACCAACCGCAGCTGGATTTAATAGCCTGTTTGGTTTTTTTTTCTTTTTACGTAACATGATTGTAAGTGTTCTCTAAAAGGCCGCTAGGCTGCAGAGCTTCATTATTAAAATTTAAATAATCAGTCATCAGAATGATGATAAACATGTACAGCAGTTTGTTAGTAAGAATGCAAACCAAAGGTAGTGGAAGCTAATGACGAAGTACTTTGCCACTGACATCCTAAAGAGAAATTTGCACAGCATCCCTTATATTAATGAACTTTCTGTACCTCATATTGTACTGCATCCCGCTGCATGCTTAATACAGTACAAGTCAGAAGTTTGGATGCACTTATCCATTCATTTGACTGGGTAAGTGTGTCCAAACTTCTGACTGGTACTGTATATAGTTGCACAATACTAATGAATGTTTTGAAAATGACACATTCACCCTTTGCCAGCACATAACTGTACGTGCATACTTGTTGGCTTATCATCACTGATGCATCACACTTTATCCCTCTTGTGTTTTTTAGCCCCGGCCTCCCAACCGGCCGAAACCTAAGATGGCAGCATCTCCTGCGTCCGCAGTCAAGCTGTCGGCCAGCCGGGGTACATCTGGTGCCAGGCGGAGAAGGACGCGCTGTCGAAAATGCGAGGCGTGTCTGCGGACGGAGTGCGGAGAGTGTCACTTCTGTAAAGACATGAAGAAGTTTGGCGGGCCGGGGCGGATGAAGCAGTCCTGCATCATGAGGCAGTGCATTGCTGTAAGTATGTTACGTGTGAGTGAATTTTTGTGTGGTGCACGCGTGCAAAATGAGCTTTTTTCAATAAGATTACAGCGCACACAAACAAATCATGGGCTGTTTTTTGGCTGAAGGGCAAAAAGGTGCATAAATAAAAACAAATTAAAGCAAAAAAAAATGGGAAAGCTGATTCTTTTCCATTACCAAAGTTCACTAAATTCATACCAGTAGAGCAGCTGTATTCACTATTTCAAATATAGAAGTACAAAACGCAGTTCTTTCCAGTTGAAAGTAATTCACGTCAAATATAGTCATTAATGCTGTATGAAGCTTAACAAGTGATAATGATTGGCCTCCTGGGAGCCACAATTCCTCCAACACCTGGAAGAGCCTAAGTAGACTTCAGCACAGGTGTGATGACGTATCTTCCAAAGCGTGAGGCAGAGCTTGATATGCTTTTATTCAAAATTGTTAGTTTCCCAGTTCCATTTTTGTTTTATGTAGACTGTGCATGCTGTTTTAACTTCCCGAGGTCTCTGATTGGTAGCAGTTTCAAAGCCTTTGGTTAAATAAGAAGGTACAGCCAGTGGGTGATTCATTTAGCTTTGGATGAATACTGAAAACGGATGGAAACACCTCCGTGGGCTTTCTAAAACCTACTGATTAACATATCATATCTTGTTTGTTTAATGATTATTTAAATGTAAGCCTTTGGCATTTTGGTGTCACTATGAGTGAAGGAGTCACTGCTTCCAGACAAGGAACAATTCACATATTTAACCTCTGATGAAACCACAGCTTGTCAGTTGCAATTTGGTTTCACTACAGATTAAACAAACAGCTTCTAGTGCATCAATGAGCTTTAGAAGTATTTACCTTTGTATAGAGCCAGGATAGCTGTTTGTTTGTATCTGTTGTTAGCTAAACTAAAAGTCTCAGACTATCACTTTCACTCAGGAGTTGGTTCCCTGACCATGGATCCAAGGCAAAGCACTCCGTGACCAGTCTGGACAGTTTGCATCTTAGGTTGAAGTGGAGTTGGTTCCTGTAGTCCACTTACTTGACACCTTTTTTATACTCCTGCACTGATTTAAGGGTGTTCCTCTCAAAGTGCAAGGCAGTATATCTGTGTAGATTCTCAGTCATCTAGGTCATGGCAGTCTTAAGCACTTGAGTTGAAGGCAGCTGCACTTCTTTTTAGGTTGATGAAGAGTGTTTCACCTCTCATCTGAGAGGCTTCATGAGTTCTCAAAACTGATGGGGAGTCCCAGGTATTTAACCCCATTCAAGACAAGTCCCTTTCCAGGTGTTTCAGCCCCCATCCCCACCTTGACCCATGTGACCGTAAACATAAAGGTTCCAGGATTAGATACCTGGGAAAATGATGGGGACTTCCCCGGGGTTTGGCCTTAGGACTTTTGACGGAGAGGTGAAACATCTTCAGGATTGCCTTCACCTCAAGTGCTAAAGACTGCCATGACCTGCATGACTGAGAATCGAATTAACAGGTGTTATTGACTGTGGGTGCACCCGTGTGCTTCTGCAGTAGTTGCTGATTGGATATTAGCTGCTGTTTGTTTTAGCTGTGATGCAAGTAATACAGATAATGCAAGCAGCAATAGCAGATATTTGCTGTCACGATAGCATTTAAATTGACACATGGAGGAAGTGACAATGACCTGGTTTGTATGTTTCAGTACCAAGGACAGAGACATGCAGAGGGGCTGAGTTTGATTGTTTCTGCATTATAGATGATGAAGAGTGCTCTTTTAATGTTTAACCACGCTAGATACAAGATAATGAGAGAACACTTGGGTCTTGGCCTTTTTAGCCACTGTGTCTCATATTTAAGTAATGCAAAACATGCTTAACTCATCCCCCATATTAACTTACTCTAATACAGATACAGAGCAGTATAACCCACAGTTCATCACAAGCTGCTATGCGTGCTGCTTTAGCCCAGTTATTGGTTGGCTAATGTTATTGATGTAAATATTTTTGCAAGCTCACGGTAAATAATGAACTAGCTGTTAGGGTTATAACACACTGGATTCATATGGAATATAAATGAATGTAAATCAGACCCATTTTTTTAAGTTATAGTGGCAGACTTGATTGATCAGGCTTTTAGATCAACAATTAAGAGTTATTCAACTGTGTAAACCAACCATTGTCTTAAAAATCAGTGAAGTAAATCATATTCTTCCTGTCACATCAATATGTCATTATTATTTAGAGGTGGCTGTTTGTCAGGAGGTAGAGCAGCCGCGGCTCTTTTGGTCCACATGTTCTTAGGAAAGATACTGAACCCCAGACTGCCCCCACTGTATGATTTGTGTGTATGTGAGATGGAGAAAGTACTGTACGTAGAGAATAAAACACTCCATAGCTGTGTGTGTGTGTGTGTGTGTGTGTGTGTGTGTGTGTGTGTGTGTAAATGGGTGACTGTGGCTTATAGCGTAAAGTGCTTCGAGTGGTCGATAAGACAAGAAAAGCGCTATATAAATGCCAGTCGATGTACATTTTTCCATCACTCAGACTGGATTTTTAATTTTCTGGTTCCTTAGTTGAGTCATATGAGTAGGCTGTTGAAAGCCATGGCAGCAAATTGTTCCAGCTCTGTTTTGTTTCACCCTTCTGAAAAAGTGTGGGTTAAATTTTGGTAAGCCAATGAATTGTTCATAAGTGGAGAGTGAGCTGATGCAGCAGCCTTTATCTTCTGCTTTTTTTTTCTTTCTTTTTTTTTTCTTTCTTTCCTCCAGCCTGTCCTACCCCACACAGCAGTGTGTCTTGTCTGTGGCGAGGCAGGGAAGGAGGACACAGTGGAGGATGAAGAAGAGAAGTTTAACCTTATGCTCATGGAGTGCTCCATCTGTAATGAGATTGTTCATCCTAACTGTCTTAAGGTAAAGATCTGAGTATCAGTCAGCTGCTTGTTTCATGTCAAACACGGTTTAATAGTCGGTGTGTTTTTTTTCTTTTTGTTCAGATTAAAGATTCAAATGGAGTAGTCAATGATGAGTTGCCAAACTGCTGGGAGTGCCCGAAGTGTAACCATGCTGGGAAAACTGGAAAAGTAAGCATCAGTATGGACTTTATTCTGCATATATCAGAATGATGCATTTGTTAAACAGATGATTTTTAGTAAGAATCTAAGAACCAGAGAAATAAAGTTGTGCTCTCTTTTTTCCTAACCTTTTGGCCTCAAAGCAAAAAAGAGGGCCAGGGTTTAAGTATGCATCCAACCTTCCTGGCTCACTGCTGAAAGAACCACGGTTAAACCGAGATTCAAAGGAAGAGCCAGACCCGCCCATGGTGGCTCCAATAACTGTTCCTCCTTTGACTACCGCCTCTGCTGTGAAGAGAAAGGCAGAACGAGATGTAATCTCTAAGAAAAACGACGAAGAGCCTCCTAAGAAACGTCCCCCCTTGCTGTCTCTAGATGGTATGCCCCGACCAAGACTGGAGGACAATCCGCTTAGAAAAAAGAGAAAACTGTTTGACACCAATGATGAGCCCATCATTGTTAAAAAGAAGGTGAGATCCTTGTCACAGATTTTTGTCACAGTCTGAGTAGGTTTTTATTTAGTCTTTTATATTTAAAATACTTAATGTTTTGCTTACTGGAAATATTACAAAGGGTCGAGATGCAGAAGGTCAAGAGTGGAAGAATATAACTACAGCACTGTGCAGAAGTCTTGAGCCACCCCTCATTTCTTTATATTTTGCTTCCAAGGAGCCAAAGTTCTTAAAGTGGTCTTGAGCAATAGGTCTCCAGGCTTTCTGAAGGTCTTTCAAAGTTTTTCTTTGGATGTTGGCTGCTTTTTCACTCATTTCACACATAACAGACACCTTAGAAAAAAATATTTAAAATTGTATATTTAGGCACTTTCTTACTAGCAGCCTGCCACTAAAATATATAATTTCTTTTGTTGAAACTACAAAAATACCAACAAAGATAACACCACTTGACAGGGATGAAGTAGGATTTTTGCAATACCATATGGAAAGCATCTGATTGGCAACATCATCATTTTTCAGCATGACAATGAGCCCAAACACACTGCCTATGTAATTAATGCATATACCTGGATAGAAAAATTCAGAATGGAACGCTATCAGTCACGGATTGGCCTCCCCAGAGCCCGCACTTCAAGATTAATGAATCAGTGTGGGATCATCTTGACAGAGAACAAAAGGCAGCCAACCCAAGAAGAGCTTTGAATGTCCTTGAGAAGCCTGGAGAACTATTCCTGAAGACTGCTTGAAGAAATTAGAAGAAACCCGCCTAAGAGGGTTCAGGCTGTGCTGAAGAGTAAAGCTCGTTACAATTGTACAAACTCTCTTTTTTCCTTATATATTGAATTTCCATCTATTCCCAATTTTCCCAGCAAAACATAAAGAGAGAAGGGGTGGCTCAAAACTTTTGCAGTGTTATACAGTACCAGTCAAAAGTGTGTCCAAAATTGTAGTGTTGCTTAAAATGCAGACAGACACTAAAGTTTTTAATTAAGATGCAGATTTTTAATTAAAAACTTGAATATATTTGAAATATGTCAAGAAAGCAAGAACTTTAACTGTCCTGATCTTTATGCTGAAAAACCGATAATTCGGACTGCTCTAAAAACAGTTATTCTCCCTCTTTTCTTTCTTAGAAGAAGCTTTCAAAACCAGAAGATTCATTTACTTCGAAGCTGCTGCGGCATATTAAAACAGAGAATGATCACGGTGATGAAGAAGACGAACAGGAGGATCATGAGGAAGATAGACTGTCCTTGGAGAGGATGCTTTTAAAGGAGAAAAGTGAGTATGACGATGAGGACCAAGAAGGGGATGCTGAGGAAGAGGAGACTGTGAAAAAAGAGAGCGACATTAATGCAGAGCTTCTTCTAAGCCCACTGCTGAGAACATGCACAGCCAGAGAAAGTGACCAATCCTCCTCCAACTCTCCCAGAGCGGGACCAAGCAGCGAGTCAGGAGAAGCCCAAGAGAAGCCCAAGCTGAGCCCCGCTCAGCTTAAAGCGCGACATCAGCGCAGACGTCTTCCCAACAAGGAGGTGAGCAAAGAGTTCAGCCAAGAGATACCCAAGACAGAGGACTGTCAGAGTAACCAGAAGCTGGGCCCAGTGAAGAAGGAGGAGGACAGCCCACCCAACCTCAATCGCCGACCACTTAAGAGCGAAGACTCTGTGACCAATCAGAACCGAAAACCACTAAAAACTGAGGACTCACCTGCTAATCAGAGCCGTAAAGTCATTAAAACAGAAGAAGGTGTCGTCAGTCAACACAGACAGCCACTGAAAACTGAGGACATCTTGGCCAATCAGAATCAAAGGCCAGTAAAATCTGAGCCCGAGAGCGAAGTAGACGAACAGAAACCTAGGTGGCCTCTCAATAACGGCAGCAGCGACCTGGGGGACTGGCTGCGACACCGTGGGCGGGAAATGAACGGGACGCCACGTGGTTACTCGCCACTCGGTTGGAACAGAAACTCTCCGATCACACCAATATGCCCTCGACCGCTTCCCTGCCGGTCGCCACCGAAGTGTATCCAAATGGAGCGGCATGTGATCCGGCCCCCTCCCATCAGCCCGCCTCCAGACAGACTGCCCCTGAATGATGGCGAAGCACACGTAATGCAGCGAGAAACCTGGATGATGGTGTTCGGTCATCTCACTCACAGAGATCTTTGTGTCTGCATGCGTGTCTGCAGGACCTGGAACAGATGGTGAGTAGAAGGACTGTGGATTTGAAAACATGCCTCCTTCACTTCATCACACAGCAGTCCAGAGAAAATGTCCGCTGTGTCTCTCATCAGGTGCTGTGACAAAAGGCTCTGGAAGCACATCAATCTGAATCGCTGTAAGTCCATCACTCCTCTCATGCTGAGTGGGATCATCCGCAGACAGCCGGTAGCTCTTGACCTCAGCTGGACCAACATTTCGAAGAAGCAGCTCAGCTGGCTCATCAACAGACTTCCAGGTAAATAAATTCAGCCAACAGTACACAGGTGTGTTTGTGTCTGTATGAAAAAACCTAGTGATACAATATATTGCCAAAAGTCGGGTTGAGGTCAGGACTCTGTGCAGGCCAGTCAAGTTCTACCACACCAAAGTCGCTCATCAGTGTCTTTGTGGCTTTGGGCCAGTCATTTTGGGCAGTCATGTTGGAACAGGAAGGGGCCATCCCCAAACTGTTCCCACAAAGTTGGGAGCATGAAAGTGCCAAAATGTCTTGATATGCTGAAGTGTTCAGAATTTCTTTCACTGGAACTAAGGGGCACCTGGCACAATTCAGTCAGAGAAATACCATTCTCCTGGCAACAGCCAAACCCAGACTCCTATATCAGATCGCCAGACGGAGAAATGTGATTCATGGGAACACGTCTCCACTGCTCTAGAGTCCAGTGGCAGCGTGCATTACACCACTGCATCCAACACTTTGCATTGTGCTTGGTGACGTAAGGCTTGGATGCAGCTGCTCAGCCATGGAGACACATTCCATGAAGCTCTCTACACACTGTTCTTGAGCTAATCTGAAGGCCACATGAAGTTTGGAGGTCTGCAACGATTGATTCTGCAGAAAGTTGGCGACCTCTGCGCACTGTGCGCCTCAACATCCGCGTGATTTTACGTGGCCTACCACTTTGTGGCTGAGTTGCTGTCGTTCCCAATCACTTCCACTTTGTTATAATACCACTCCACTAACAGCTGATTGTGGAATATGTAGTAGTGAGGAAATTTAATGACTGGACTTGTTGCACAGGTGGCATCCTATCACGGTACCACGCTGGAAATCACTGAGCTCCTGAGAGCGACTCATTCTTTCACTGATGTTTGTAAAATCAGCCTGAATTCCTAGGTGCTATATATATTGGATGGGTGAGTGAAAACATTTGGCAATATAGTGTATGTACAAGTAATGATGAAGCATTTATGTGATAGTTTTGTGTATTTATGTGTTTATTAACACGGGAAGCATAAGCCAAAAGAGTGAGAGAGTGATACAGTTTAGAGGAATGGGTCTGACGGCCTTTAGAGAGACAATTTTGAAATCTAGTTAGTCTCGCTGCATAATTATTCAAATGATAATGAACTGTCACAAAGTGGAGTGTTTCTTATTAAAGGACAATTTAGAAGGGATTATTTTTCAAGCTTGCGTCTTCACTTTTAGCTGTTGTGAAAATGAGTTTAGAAAGAGACAGAGACAATGACTCTCAACACAATTTTACGACCCTTTGGCTCATGTCGTAATTGATCCAAATGAAAAGAGAAATTGGAGTAATTTTGGTTAAGTGTGTTTTTGTTTTTTTTATTCAGCATATTTACCTTAGTTGAGACTGCAAAGCCAAATGTACTGAACACATCATGTTACAGAGCCCTCTAATGGTCACAGTTGGAGAAAACATTATTTTTAAATTAGTTTTGGGACTCACTCAGAATATTTTTCTCCATTTCTCTTGATTCTTATGTGCTGTGCTGGTAAAGTAGAGCTACACTCTGCTGAAAGGAGAACTGGTGTGGGAAATGTGGTTATTTCTTGGACCTGTGGTTGACTCTGTGGTGATGCAACTATTCAAACCTGTGGTCCTTTTATGACAGATGTGTTAGCAATACATTTGAAGAGTTCAGAAATACTGCAACATAAATGCAGTGCAGCCACTGCATGTGGTTTGTGTTAAACCTTTTCCAAACACAAGCCACATCACAGCCGCAGTCATTGCTGCAGCTTGTCTCATGAAGCGGTTTCTGGGAGAGCTTTTACTTAGCCTGAGTAGCCATAGCTGAGGCTGCACTGATTCACCCTATGGTCACTACCATCAACTGTCTACTACATAATGTATAATATTGCATCATAGCACAGCTCAACCTTTCTGCGTGGATGGCATGCCACTGTTTCAGAGAATGAAAAAATGTGCTGAAAATGTTCACGTTCAGTTTTCCAGAGAATTTAGAATAAAAAGCTGTGTGATTTTTTTTTTTCTTTCTTTGTTCCATAAGAAAGTATTTGATTAAATGCCTTCTCCGTGTTAATATTTTTTTTTTAGAGGATTTACTTTACATGTTTTTATTTGCTACTCAGTTGTTACTGAGAGTACTTGCTGCATCTGAGACAGAAAACTCAGAAACAACACAGTTTGTGTATTGCTTCTGTAAAAACTGTGTGTCACGAGGTTCTTTGTGTCCTCGCAGGTCTACGCGTGCTGCTTCTGTCCGGATGCTCGTGGGTGGCCGTCTCTGCTCTCTGCACCTCCAGCTGTCCTCTCCTGCGAACTCTGGACGTTCAGTGGGTCGAGGGACTGAAAGACGCTCAGATGAGAGACTTGCTATCGCCTCCCACAGATAATAGGCCAGGTACCAATACTTTCTCAACTCTCAGACACTAGAACAACATTATTGACTGAGCGAGTGTGATTACAGGGGGAAAAAGGAAACTAATGGGTGGAATAGTGACTCTGCGTGTGTGTGTGTGTGTGTGTTTTTAATTGCTATACTTAACATGTTTAAAGTCACTCTGTTTCACAATAGTGGAATACAAATTCTGAGGTGGCAGTTCATCCAATGACGAGCTCAAAGTACACAAACTTAAAAGTTTATCTCAATATGTTAGAACTGTATTTGACAAGCTCACATCATCTAATGGCAGTTTGTGAAATACTTGTGACCTCTAATCTACAGATTCATGTTCATTTTTGCTTTTTCCTATTTCTGGAAAAGATTTCCATCTGTCCCGTCTCATATATACATGAAAAAAGCAGAGGTTTTGACACCAGTTAGCATGTAAATGTTAAAGGTCCTGACAGCATAGTTAGAAAAAGAGTGAAGAAGTATGGCTTGTTGGGAAGGGTTGCCTGGAGAACGCCTCGTCTCTCTAAAAAGAACCTTGCAGCACGGCTTAGGTTTGCAAAGTTGCATCTGAACAAACCACAAGACTTCTGAAACCATGCCTGGTGGACAGATGATACTGTGATAGAAATGTTTGGCCATGATGCACAGCGCAGTGCTGGGAGAAAACCAAACACCTCATAGTAGCTGTTTGTCATCGTGGTGGAGGGTTGATGATTTGGACTTGGTTTGCAGCCACAGGACCTGGGCACCGTACAGTTATTGAGTCAACAGTGAACTCCTCTGTATGCCAAAGTATTCTGGGGTCAAATGTGAGGCCAACTGTCCAACAGCTAAAGCTTGGCTGAAATTAGCTGCAGGCAGATCCTCGCCTGAACCAAACTGAGGCCTTTTAGTATCATCTGAAATTCATGATGTCATGTGCTGCATGTGAGAATCGTGGACCTGATTCTACCGATGAGTTCGTGTGTGGGGGAAAAAAGTTGCTGTCAGGTAAAGATGATAAAGATGTTAAATTAATTAGTCTATCAGTACTTGACCAGTTACTCCATATGTTACTCAGACCCAGAGCCAAGCCACTGGTTCCTGTTGAAGACCTGCATTTTTAAGGCAGTGATCACAGTACAGGCTCATTTAAATTAAAAGGCTGGCAGATTAGCAAATTGCAGTAAATGGTGGTTTTACTGGGGCCTGCAGAATTATTAGCCATGAATGAATGAAAAATCTGAGCCTTAGCTACAGCAGCCATGTTGCAGGGATATGTCACACAGATGAGTGATCTGTGCCTTTTAATGTTGTTTGTAGACAATAATGGTGCTCTCTGGCATAGAGATGAGTTATGTGAGGCTTTAGATCCGCAGACAGCAGTTTTTAGTAGGATTACTTCACTGTTGGGGGATTTATTGACTGTCTTTTCGACACTCATTAACTGTATACGGTGAATCATCTCTCTTTACTTTATCCCTCTGTTAATCTCCTCCCCTCTGTTTTTAAACATTTTGTAGGTCAGTTGGACAACCGAAGTAAACTGCGTAACGTAGAGGACCTGCGTCTGGCTGGGTTGGACATCACTGACACGTCTCTGCGCCTCATCATTCGTTACATGCCCCTCTTATCTAAGCTGGACCTCAGCTACTGCAACCACGTCACCGACCAGTCCGTCAACATCCTGACTGCTGCGGGGACAACCACCAGAGACTCGCTCACTGACATCAATCTGTCAGGTATGAATCTGTCTATGTAGGCTCTAAATCTCTCTGCATTAGACTTATGCCACTGACTTGTGGATTATTAAATGAAAAATTTGAATCACCTCTATCAACGATCGGTTATCCCAATGAATGTATAAAACTTAATGTTTAGGAATATATAAGAACAGCTTTTACCCCATTAGTGATAGTGTGCTTTAGCATACCTGTCTGCCTGATACAGGTATCCTATAGTAATGTGCAAAAGTCTCCAGTGATCCCTCATTTCTTTATGTTGTTGGGAAAAATGGGAAATAGGTGCAGTGATTTATTGAAACTTGTACAAACATACATGGAAATCTCTCTTAGGCCACTTTCTTCTAATTTCTTTAAGTAGTCTTCAGGAACAGTTCTTCAGGCTTCTTGAAGGACATTCAAAGCTCTTCTTTGGATGTTTCTGCCTTTTGTTCTGTTCTCTGTCAGGATGATCCCACACTGCTTCAATAATGTTAAGGTCCGGGCTCTGAGGAGGCCAATCCGTGACTGATAGTGTTCTGTTCTGTGTCTTTCTATCCCGGTATGCTTTTACTGCGTTGGCAGTGTGTTTGGGATCATTGTCTTGCTGAAAAATGAAGCTGTTGCAAATCAGATGCTTTCCAGATAGTATTACATGGTGGATCGAAATCTGATGGCATCTTTCTGAGTTCATAATTTCATCAGTTTTGACAAGATCTCAACACCAAAGACAACTGCAGCCCCAAACCACCACAGAGCCTCCACAGGGTTTTACAGGTGGTTACAGGTGGCTGTTGTACCTCTCTCCTGACCTCAGCTGTATATGTTGATGATGATTTGAACCAAAAATTTCAAATTTGGATTTATCACTCCATTAGACCTGATTTTCAGTCCAGTTCTTGTGTAATTTAGCATACCTCAGCCTTTTCTCCCTGTTTACCTTCCTTAAAAATGGCTTCTTGACAGCCGCCCTTCCGCTGAGACCATTTCGATTAACGCTTCAGTGAACAGTCGATGGATTGAATGAAGGGTCAGGTGCGTCTCTCGGCCCTGTGTCAGTTTTTTGCTAGATTTTTTTTCCTGTGTCTTAAGGACACATTTCAGATACTGTTCATCTGCTGTAGACAGTTTTTTAGGCCGTCCACTTCTTCTTTTGTCCTCCACTTGTCCAGTTTCACACTGTACACCATGTGGAGTTATCAACCAACGGCTCTTTGAGAGTCACTTTATTGTCATTAGGAGCCTAATGATACCATTAAAAAAAATTTCTTTGGGGAAATTGTTGTTTAGACGCTACAGTGGTTTATCCCTTGAGTTAGGTGCTTTTTTATACTTCAATGAGCCATAAGCCAATGTTAAGTGGTTTAAACAAAAAAACCCAAAAAACAAAACGTGTTCCTCTGAGTGAAGAAGCAGCCAATGTCCTGACCTGCAGAAAGGCGTGGAGAGCTACTGATCAAGACCACTTTAAGAAATGACAACGAACTCAGGCTCCTTGGAAGCAAAATATGAAGAAATGAGGGGGTGGCTCAAGACTTTTGCACAGCACTGTCAGTTTGGAGATTAAATGGAGGTTTCTCCAGCTCTTTGTGAAAGTGATTCTTTTTTGTTTTCGTTGCACTGATTCAGTTTTAAGTTGCTTTTGGAGAGTGATGTTTGTTCTGCTTTGGCTCTTATACTTTTCCTCCTAGAATATTATTAAATATAAAAGCAGTGAATCAAAGGGCCATTATAAAGTCAGAAAAGGTAACATTTATTTTGCCTTTAGGGAAAACAAGCACACCATGTTGGGACTTTTCGACTCCTGTCCCAAAGGGCTGATTTATCCACGCGTGTGCAGAGTTTATGCCAGTACAGGTGACCCGTTTTGCACTATTTGCTCATTTTCTTCCAACCCAATTTCTCCCCGCAGTCTGTAACAGGGTCACAGACCAGTCGCTGACCTATTTCAAGCGCTGTGGAAGCATTTGCCATATCGACCTGCGGTACTGCAAACAGGTGAGCAAGGAAGGATGCGACCAGTTTGTCGCCGAAATGTCCGTCAGCGTGCAGTTTGAACTCATTGAGGATAAACTGCTGCAGAAGATCAGTTAGGCAGAGGAACACGGAAGACACTGATGCGACTTTCACAAGTAGTAAAACTGCTGTCCACATGGAGGCAGCAGAAGACTGCTTACTTGTGTAGAAGTTGTGCGACTCAAGGACAGTGAATACTCCTGTAAACCAGATATAAAGGGAGTTTGTGCTGCTAAGCAAGAATGTAAAAATGGTCCAGGAATGGCAATATAAAAAAAAAGGTTTTGTTGTTGCACCTGTTTATAAGTTATTTATTCTTTATATTGTTTGACTGTTTATGTATTGTATCCCGGGTTATCTTTTTCGGTGTTTATAGACTATTTTTTGTTCCAATGCAAAGTTTATTGCATTATAGATGAATATTTTTGTATCAGAAAGTGTTTCATACATTTATGTGCAGTATTAAATGCACCACTGTAGTGGCTCCATGGTGTAGTGGTTTACACATTCGCCTAATAAGCGAAGGATCCCCGGTACGTTCCCGGGAGGAGACACGAATCCCTTTTTGGGGTTGCGTCAGGAAGGGCATCCGGCGTAAAAACCTGCCAAATCGAAACATGCGGAGCTACCCGCTGTGGCGACCCCTCGTCGATGAGGGGGCAGCCGAAAGTAGCTTTTATTAAATGCACCACTGTACAGCATCATAGCACTGAAAGCGATTATTAGTTGGCATTACTGATAAGCTCTTTATTGTCGAGAGACAAAGGTCTAATGATTTGTTGCCAGACTGTAGGATGGTAGCTTGTGTTTGTGTGGGTGTGTTTTTTTTTATATTTTATTATTATATATGCCAGAGTTCTGCTTCCTTTTAGATAAAGGTACTGTATATTTTGTTTTCCGTTTGGATTAAATATCTAGTTATTTGCACTGATGCGGTCAATACGAATACATGAATGTATTCTCACATACACTATACAGTGTAAAGTGTATAAAGCATATTTTTTCAACACTAAAACGTTCTGCTAATTTTACTAACAGCTTGTAGGTAACTGGGTTATATTAAGACATCTCCGCCAGTCTCCATCACTCTTTGGTATTACCGGTGCTTTGTGGAAGGAAGCGTTTTAAGCTCTGCATGCAGAAATGTTTACACCACTGTCAGTAGAGTTAGTAACTGTTAAACAATATAGCCGTGTTTACTCCAGCTGAACTCCATATAACAAAAAAAAAAGAGCTGAATCAGCAAAGCCGATAAGGTTTTCAATTTAGAAAAGAGGATTTTTGTGACCTGTGTCGCTCTGGTAGAATCGGGCATACAAAGGAAAAATGCACCTGACTGTCTCTACTTTTTTATCACCCTTATTTTGGGCTTTGTAGACCAAATTTGTCCCAGTCCCAGAAAACTGAGGACAACCTTGAGATAACGAGTGAAACCAATACCAGTGAATCTCATGCCAATCAAAAAAACTCAAGGCCTTCACCAGAAACTCAGCATGAGACCAAACACACTGTATACAGTGTAGGAGAAAAGTGAAAGGGTTTTATAAAATATTTCTGTAAAATATAAAAGTGAAAAAGGCCTTTGTTTCTTTGTTAGCCGGAAAGTCCACTGAAAAAAGAAGAGGATGCATATTAACACTGGTTGCATTAATATTTTTTTCATTTTTTTTTTTTTAAAAATGATTTTTCAGTTGAACTTCAGATGTAAGTACGTTGTGACCTGTCATTCAGTGATACCGTTTCAAATTCATAAGCAGTGTTCTTGCTGTACACCTATACTCTCCATAACTGTGTTGTCATTCAGAAGTTGATGGAAATTTTTGACTCATGAGTTTAGTGATTTTTCAATGCTTTCATTTTCCTCTTTAAGACTACAGATTTTTCTAAAAGTCTTTTGTGTAATTTTTGACTAGCACTCCAGTCCACACAGTTCAGAGGATGGGTTTACATTCAAGTTTTATGTTTTTATTAAAAGGCCGTGTCTCCATGAAATATTTTAGTACATTACTCCAGATCTATTTATCTGTACATAATGTACACGTAAAGCTTCTTCAAAGTCAACCTTTGAGATATTAAATTCATTTTAAATACTGATGAGTGTCTGAGTTTTGTCCTTTGGGTTTAAATCAGAAACATGTTTCTATCTTCATACTGAAATGTTGATCTTTTTAGATTTAGCACACGATGGCTAGTGTGCAGTACTGTGCAAAAGTCTTGAGCCGGACTTTCTTTCAGTTCTTTAGAGTGGTCTTATTATGCAGCATGCATGCAACTTTTATAGTTTTTCTTTGGACAATGGTTGAATTTATTATTTATTTTTCAGTAGAGTCCATGTACCTTAGCCACTTAACACTGACCTATGACTCATTCAAGTATAAAAAAGCCACCCAACTCAATGAATGGACCAGTGCTGCATCTGCACATAACAAATTAGTAAAGAACCAATTTTGAATTGTATCTTTAGACTCTTTTTTTTTTTCTCCTTTAAACTCACAGCCTGTCACAAAAACACAATTTTGTTCCAATTTCTTTTCTTGAATCCATGAAACATGCCAAAGATAACAGTTTGACGGGCACAAAAAAGGATGTTTGCACCAACAAACTGATTCCCAAAGCACTATTAGCTGAAAACTTGGCATATCTCAGCATGCTGTGCAGTCTGTCCTTGAAGATCTGAGGAAACTGGACAAGTGGAGGACAAAAGAAGAAGTGGTCGGCCTAAAAAACTGTCTACAGCAGATGAACAGTATCTGAAATTTGTGTCCTTAAGAAATAGGAAAAAGCCCAGCAAAGTCCTGAGAGATGCATCTGGCCCTTCAGTCGATCCATCTACTGTTCGCTGAAGTCTCATCAGAAATGGTGTCAGTGGAAGGGTGGCTGTCAGGAAGCCATTCTCAAGGGAAACGGGGAGTAAAGGCTGAAGTATGCCACATTACACAAGAACTGGGCTGAAAATCAGTGACAGATCTGATGGAGTGATGAATCCAAATTTGAAATTTTTAGTTCAAATTGTCAGTATGGAGAGAGGTACAACAGTGAGTGTCTACAGCTAAAACACTGTGGTAGTGTCTGATTGGCACAAGTTTCATTTTTCAGCATGTCAATATTCCCAGTGAAGTAAAAGCATACCTGGATAGAAAAACACACGATGGAACCCTGTAAGTCACGATTGGCCTCCCCAGAACCCGGACCTCCACTTCATCGAAGCAGTGTGGGATCTTTTTGAAAGAGATTGGAACAAAAGACACGACATCCAAAGAAAGAAACAAAAGAAATTCGAGGAAAGCTGCCTGAGAGAGTTCAGGCTGTGATGAAGCGTAAAGCTGGTCCAAATATTGACTTTTAAGCTCGTTAGAATTCTACAAACTCTTGTTTTTGACTTATATGCTGTATTTCAATGATTTCAAAGTATCACCATTTTAGAAAAATAAAGAGCAGGGTTTTACTTTCTGGTTTGTAGTACTGCATTTTATTGACTCTATTAAATCATTTTTTTCTCTTGATTACCAAAATAAAAAGGTTCAACAGTCAAAATATAAAGATCCAGGATTATGAGTGCTTATGATGCGCGCTCACTCTGATAATACCTTAGCTGCCCACGAGTGACATCGTTGAGAAACAGCAGCAGCAACAAACTGACTTACAGAGTTACACACTTTGTTACATTGCACGGTGTGAGTGAATCGGAAGCAGAGGACGACAAAAAGGTGCTAGAAAGCAAGACTATGATGCAACTTTAATAGTGAGAGACATGATGCGACTCATGTCACCATGACCGGCAGAAATACATTCTGGAAAACAGTAAATTCTTCTTTTTTTTTTTTTTTTTAAAACCTTTGTAATGATTAGAATTTTTAAATCATCCCAAGTAAATGGAAAAATATACATTTAATAAAGTATCCGTAAATAACAATAAAAGCTATCTATGCAATTTACTTAAGAGCGATTAAATTGCAGTTATTTTATTTACCACAGGCATACTGTACACACAGAGACTTCAGTGACATCCGAGTTAACTGGAACTCGTGACAAGAACAAAATGCTTTATTTGCATAACAGGTTAAAGTAAATCAGGCTGCCTCTTACTGTGTAATGGATATTTGGAACAATGACATGAGAAAAAAGTAACCGTGTGGACGTTTCACTCACACACTCACACACACACAAAAAAGAGGAGTAGCACCTGTTACCTTCCTAAGATCTGACATTAAAAGGATAACACAAACACTTTGTCGGTTTGGAAATGAAAAAGTATTGCTTGGTGCAAGTTATATAAAACTAAATAGACTTTAAAATGTAAATAAATATAGTGGCTAAACTCAAGGTCCACTTAGTCCCGCTGGAGCTTCCGGCAGCATCTCACGGGGTCGTTTTCGTTATCCGAAGCTTGCTCGTCTTCCCCACGAAGACGGGAGAGAGATGCGAGTGCAGAAGCCGCCAAATGAGAAATCCTTGCTTCCATAGCGTTAGTCCTGTTAGGCAACATCACTTATTTATGACGTGCTGCACAGCTGGATCACTTTGTCAGCCCGACTGCTTCTAATGTCCACAGAACTTCTTCCCTTAGAAGCTGATAAAATGTGAGGACTTAAATTGATTAACAGAGTCATGCATTTGTAGTTGTGTCACAGTTGTAATGCGATGCGACACGTAGTTGGTAAGAATATGTCGAAAAAAAAAATTGCTCCTTCTGACACTACAAAAATTTACTGGTAAATTATATTCCAGTGTGTTAGATTTACCAAATGTAAGGTGATAGAATCAAACTGTCTCGTGTGCATCCGTTCTATAATCATTGGTAGAGGTGTGGCAGTGTTAAAAATCAGCTTAGCTCCTCTGGAAGCTTCTCCTTGAGGTACGTTTAAGGAACCAGAAGATTCCTTCACAATGATTATAATGGCAGAGAAGACGTAGGAGGGAAGACATGGGAACGAAAATGTTTTTCTTCTTTGTCAGAAGGAGGAGGCCGCCTCTCGCATGATCTCCCACCTCAGGTCCTGTGACGTCATGGGCCTTCTCCGTGGCCAGCGAGTGAACCGTCACATCATGGAGACTGTGAAATGCAGCTGGAAGCTCTACAAAAAAAAAAGCTTGAAAGTGGGCCTTGAGTTTTTTTTGTTTTTGTCTGAACAAACATTCACACAGTAGATATAACATGAATGCACACTGTGATTTAACCAACCGGCAAACGGCAGGAATCTCGGATGAGAACATGGAGAAACAATACTTCACACAGTAAGTGTTAACCGGCTCACATGTACACTGTTTCCCAAAGTCCATCCATAAGAAAATGGAAAAAGAGAACTAAGGATCACACCAAGCTTGCTGGTTTTGAGATGCATATACTGTGAAATCTTAACCAAATATCCACTCAAGGCATGATTTTTGGCACCCTACATGCTCATGTGTGAAATGACCTGGTGCATAACAAATATTTTCTAAGAACACGTCTCTCTCTTTTTTTTTTAATGATATTGCACATCCTGAATAACACTGAGGGAGATGACACAATGCCATGTAGCATGACTGTGTAAACCATACTGACTCTAACCCTGGGATCTTATATTTTAACTGCTTCTCTTCCCTACAAACAATCCGGTCCACTTCAAGTATTCACAGGACCACCTCGTGTCCTCTCCTCTCCTCTCCTGTGGACAGAATCAAAACAGACACTGGCGAGTACAACGTGATGGCAGGGGTTTCTGCTGTGTGTTTTATAGACCAAAGACAGAAAGAGTGAATGTCCCGGGTGCAGCTGATGCCGGTCCACCGGGGAGAAGTGGGACTGGAACATAAGTTAGTAAGGAGGGCACGGGGCAAACCGTGGTAGGCCAGAGGCAACAGTCTGGTTGTAAAGACCGAGAAGTTGCTCACGCCTGCTGCAGCATTGGGCCCTGTGAGACGTCATGCACAGCAGTTCATCCTCAAGTGATAAATTCAGGGCTCGGGCCACGCCTGAGGGCCGCTCCGACATGCACACACGCACTCACACACACATACATACACTGAGTTTTAAGACTTGAAGACATGCACTGCCCGCACTACATACTGCCTGCAGATGGGGCACTCGCTCATCCGCTTTCCACATTTGGTGCAAGTTACCATGTGACCACATTCCAGTAACACACAGTCGATGATGGCGTCCATGCAGATGCGACACAGGTTTTCATCAGCCGCCAGCCGAGCTTTGACAGGATCTGCGGATGGAAATATATATATATATAAAAATATTTTCAGTAATCAATCCTTCGCTGTGGGCTCATATGAGTGTACGGAGAACAGCGATGAGGTGCACATGCAAGACAGGATAATAAACACAAACACCATCGACACTGTTTGGTCCAACAATTAACATCTGTGCACTCCTCTGGGTTTTAGATGTTATTTAAAATGATAAAATACGTTGCCCAAGTCATCAGTTTTATTGCATATATTTATATCTACAATATTTGTTCTGTCTCCGGTTATTAAAAATATTACAGTTCATTTTAATTGGTGAACAGTTAGTTGTGCCTCTCTCGGACTAATCGAATCCTTTCTGGTATGGGATATTAAAAAAAAAAAAAAAAAAAAAAAAGTGAAATATAATAGATATTTTTTATGCATGTACTTTCCATGCCAAAGTTAAAAAATTTAAACATATGCCCCTTCCACGTCTGGGACTGAGTGAAGCAAGTGCTGAAGTGCAGCTGATCAATCATAGTGTGACAACTATGATTGACACGTGGATGCCTACAAGGCTGCTAACTGCTTGCTAGGCACACCTCACCTCATTTGAATCACTGAACTGGATCTCTTGACTGTGTTTGTGGTGTTGGTTCCTTTTGGAGCGTTGCACATGGCAAACATATGGCTGCTGTGTGGTTAATTGAATCGGCGCGACAGGTCAAGAAGTCCTTGCTCTAGTTTTAGGGAGATTCTAGGATTTTATTTGTGCGTTATTTAGCACTTATTACCGGATGTGTGTCCATCTGATGCACCCATGCAGTCTGTGGATGCACAATGCTAACCAAGCTTGCTACCACTAGCTCATAATGTAGCACCATCACCCTCTTGTTGATATATGGTAACTTCTGGCTCCAAAAGAATACGGTAGTTATGGCTATAATGCTAAAATTGAGGCTTAAAAAACAGCTGTGTTTGGGTGACATCATGGTGGCTACCACCATCTTTTATATACAGTCTATGGTTAAAATGATTCGGTTTTATTTTAAAAGAAAAATTTTCCATGCCGCATTAAAATCAAACACAATGCAGAAATAAACAACAACAAAAAGGTTTCATAGTGCCAAAAACAGCAACATAAACCTGTCTGAATGTTTTCAAATGCAGAGGAAAGGGAGGCCTTTATTTTATTTTTCAGATTGAGCTGTCCTATGACGGCTCGTGGGCAGAGCCATGCATAATGCTCAACACATGCTGATGGCAGACACACAACCTCTCCCATCAAAACCATTTAAAAATCACAGCAGCAAATTGTATCGGTGTACTGCTTTTCTAGAACTTAAATGATTTCTGACTGATCAGCCAATTGGCCTAAATCTGTGTCCTGCTGCTCACATGGCGTGTGACAGGAAAAGACCAATGCAGCTGCAGCCTGTCTGCTGTCTGTGCACAGCTGACAAACAAGAGGAGCTAATGTGATCCTCAAGCCCTTCATGTCAACGAGGACGCTTGACAATGTAAATACACCTGGAGACATGCTGCCACTGAAGTACTCTGATGGCTCATCAAGAGGTAAAAGCTCTTAAAGAGGGCATTAATGACAGCATGAGAAGCTGTCCTTCAGAATAAACAGAGATGACATACACAGGAGAAGAAGCACAAGTGACAGAATGTGGAGACACGAAACCAGGCAGGAAATAATGACTTAATAAAAAGCACTGTTGCAACATTAGAACAAACAGAATGATGGCAAAGCACTGGGTGAGTAAAAACAGCTGCAGCATGCCTGTACTGGTCTAGCAGATGAGTTGCAATGCAGTAAGAGTACAATGATGATCATGGAGGAGATGGAAATAATGCGTGAAGTGGCTTTTTCTAACATCTTACCTCCAACTCCACTGCAGAGAGGTGGAGGATATGCAACCACTTTATAGTTAGGAAGGGGCAGTAAAAAAGAAATTTAGTTTGGGAAACGTGAACTTGCTCTTTACAGTAAAAGTGAAGCAGCAACTGAAACAGTTTTTTTTTTTTTTTGCATTAAATGTTTTTCACATAAACGGTATCGATTCAATCATAGATGTTTAGATAAAATAAAATAAAAATTACCTGCAGTTATGTTGACATTTTCCACTAAAGTACAAGAAGAAAAAAAAAGTTTGTGAGAAATTAAAAAAAAAAAAAATCAAATTGTGAAATGAAGATTATAAAGAGAAATGATCAAAATTCAAAGTGCTCACGGGATTTCCTGTTCTGCTCGTTTTCTCTGTAGAGCCGATGCACTCGCTCCAGCAGCTCCCACTTCTCGCAGCAGCCAGAGTAATTGACAAAGTTCCTGGCGAGAATCTCTTTCAGCTGGCGGACGGAGAGGTTTTCTATCGCCTCTTCATTGTCGAGATCAGACAGCGAGGCTCTGATCCTCCTTTGTGTCGCCGGACTGACCTGCAATCCACACAGCAGTAGAGCCGTAATCACTTACTGAGCAGCAGGAGAGCATTTCCTTTGACTTTAAGGATGAAGACAGTTCAGCTCTGTAGCACAAAACCAGGGATCACACCTCTATGAGACTTTCTGTGGGCTCCAGGTTCAAGAGGGATGCTGTTGGAGTATCCTCATGCTCCTGCGTGAGTACAGATCAACACAGTTGTATTACTTGAAGTCAGATGAAACTTGAACTTGAAACTATATGAATGCATAAAAAGTTATATCACTATAAAGACAAAAAGGAAAACAGCTTCTATAATACGACCTGGTACCTGGTACTGTTCAAGGTGGAAAAAAAGCTTTGCAGAGATAAATATTGTATACTTTGCCATTTTACCTGCTGGCTTAGACCTCTCTGGGTTAAAGTTATCAATGCTAAACCTTTCTGGAGATATACAGCAAACAGTATAATAAAATAAGTCATTCCAGCTTTATATGATAAGTTTTATCACTGCCACGATAAAAGAAATGACTTTACTGCCATCTGTGACCTAATGAATGAACAGAGATGTTTAAACACTGTCACAGCTCCTCTTAGCTCAGCCGGTAATTATTCTCTTTGAAGGTGGAGGTCAGGAATTTGGTGTATTTAATGGAGAATAAAAGGAGCTACAGAAGAGTTTAGGCACTGTTTTGTGTAGATCTGTATTATCACTGTTGATATTGTCTCTTTGTTCTTTCATCTGTGTGACAAAATGAGCTCGCGCGGCACTGAAATAAGCTCTAATTGATAACACGAGGAGTTCGGCGTCTCTGTGCCACGAAAACTAAACTCTCTCTCTCTCCGTCTCTGCTTCGGCACGTTCCAGCAGACCACCGTCTTTCTTGAACAAAGATGTGTTAATAATGTATCCATCAGCATCGCTGCTAGGCGCCTAACACATGTGCAGACATCATGCTTCTGCTCAGACGGGACTCCTCAGAGACACAAATGCGAGCTGCAGATTTGACTCGCGCAAAGTGCCGAACCTCTGCGGAACACAATGTTAGATTTTATTCGCCCATCAAAAAGATAAAAGTACTAGAAAGCGCATGCGTTATCTAACAAGGCTGCACAAGTGCACAGAGAAGAAATAATGTATTGTGATAATGGTAAGAGAAGATATTCAGAAGGGCTTTGTTTACAACAAAATGTACACAGGCCAGATATTTTTTTTTCTTTTCATTGCAACTCTGCGCTGGAGGATTTCCTTAAAACGTAACTGGGGTCCATCACGTGTTTATCGATTCATAGATGTCAAACAAAATCTGTGCGCACATTTTTAGGGGCCATAACCTCTTGCGTGGATGCTGACATTTGTCAGCTAGAAATGTCAAGATCATTTAACAACAGAGAAATTTCAGCATATTGCCAAACCAAAAAGCTGCCAGTCCTGACAATATTTTGTGATAAAAATGTGAGCCTATCCTGTAATCCTGTCAATCATCATGTGCGCTAGAATGTTAAACCTCAAGGCAACTGATCCAAATTTTCCCTTTCTTTGATAGTCACCGTATTTTCCAGCCCCAGTCTGAAAAGTGACACCAGTATCCCCCAAACGTTGCCTCAGAGAAAAATGGGTTATTCATCAAAAGCAGCGATGTGTATAGTCCTTTTTTGTGCAACTGAAATAGTATCAACTGCAGACCATGTATAACTAAGTGAGCATGAAAATCCTGCTCAGTTCGTGCTTCACGCAGTGGCTTCTCATTGTCACGCAAAAAGTGTATCATTCGAAAAAAAGGTATTTCACTGCAAGTCACAGTTTCAGAAACTAAAGCTGATCATAAAATCTAGAAAATGCAGTTATAGATTTCACAGAGACTGTATATGAAAGATGGACCTAAATTTGGTAATTTTCTCATGGATGTCTACAAAACTGCAATTATTTTGCATCCCTAAAGATCTCAACATTGTGTCTGCAAGACAGAGGATCTGCCAGGGCTTGTCATATTGAAATAGTGCCAATTCCAGCACCGGGCATCCTTGACACATAAGAAATATCAATATACACTCAGCAGCCACTTCAGTAATTACACCCTGCTAGTACTGGGTTGGACCGCTTTTGCCTTCAAAGCTGCTTTAATTCTTTGCTGCATGGATTCAACACAGATTCAGCAACAATACTCAGTTGGTTCTAAGCAGCCTAAAGTGTGCCAAAAAAAATATCCTCCACACCTTTACACCACCAACTTTTGATACAAGGTAGGATGGATTATGGTTATTCCCGCTACTGTGGCCCTCCTATCAACTCAAAGCAGTCTGGCTATTCTCCTTTGACCTCTGGCCCCAACAAGGCATTTTCTTGCCCTGAGAGCTGCAGCTCACTGGATATTTTCTCTTCTTCATGCTGCACGGTTGTGTTGGAAAACCCTAGTAGTTCAGCAATTTCTGAACAATTCAAAAAAAATCACCTTTCTTCCATATTCTGATGCTCAGTTTGATCTTCAGCAGGTCACATTGACCTGCATGCCTAAATGCACTGAGTTACTGCCAGATAGATATTTGTGCTGACGAGCATGTGTACCTAATTTATTGGGCGGTAAGTGTATATGTTAATTCACTGAGCATTTGTATATGTGGAGGTTTCCTAGCATCTTTTTTGGCAGTGATGTCTGTTGGAGGAATATGTTTATTCATATATGCGAATTTTAATGAGGATGTATATTTTAAGAGGAGTACAGCAGGAGAGCATGTCACAGCTATTAGCACAGACCCCTCTATCCTACATATGTCTAGGCATGAAGTGCAGTTTGGGACAATAACTGTTCCACAGAGTAAAATCTAGTTGACTCGAGGCAATTTGCTGCCCAAATTTTGACAGATTTTTGTCTCAATAATTCATCAAGTTAACACAAACGTCTCAGGTGACTTGTGCTTCCTTGTTTGTCTTTCTCTGCAGCACACGTGCGTCAAAATTTGGTTGTATGAATTTTAAAGAATTTATGTGCCACTAAAAATCACACAGCGCCCATCTATGAAGACATGTGAGGCGGGGCGTACAGTAGAGTTTCTGTTGTTTGGTTGCAGCTGTGACGCTGTGGGGAGTTCTCAACCTGTGTTCCTGTTACATAACAGATTCAGCCCATGTAACAGACCTAAAAAAAGGCAAAGGACTTAATCTGCCTCGCTGGCTGGTCTGAGGGCTTTGGACTCACACACTCACTCACTCACACACACACCTAACACAGCTGTTTTCAGCTGTCACATGGATATTTTGCTGAACACTGCACCAGTACTAAGCAGGAGTGTTAACCTTTTTTTCCCCCCTCAATGGAGTAGATTTGCATGGAAGAACCGCTTCATTCACAACAAAGCAGCAAGACCAGAAAAACAGAGAGGAAAGCACAAAGGAAAGAGTGAAGCATGAAATGAAACGAAACGCCAGAAATCTAAGACATCTACGCACGTGAGCGTGCTTGTTTGTCAGAGAGGAGAAGAAGTTAAAACAGCCACTCTGAAACTTGTAAATATGGTGATTTCACCTCTGAAATTAATTATCTTGGACAGAATGAGGACAGATGTGAAAGAAGTATGGCGGATGTAAATCAGGGAATGATGTTTGTGCGGGTGGCTGCCAGGATGCACGCTGTTAGGCTCCACATGCTGACACGCTCTGAATGAAAGCTGTGTGTTTGTGAGCACAGACCTGGCTGGTGGTCCCTGAGCTGTCACTTGGGCTGAGCACGTCTCCCTGAGAGGCGGACAAGACCGACTGTTCAGAGGTGGAGTGCGTCGCGGAAGGGGGCGAGGCGGCACGTGAGTGTGGGAGCGAGTGCAGGCTGTCTGTGTCATCTCTCCCTTCACCTTCCTGCTCCTGCTCCTGCTCCTCCTCCTCCTGCTGCTGCTGCTCCTCCTGCTGCTCCTCCTCCTCCTGCTCCTGCTCCTCCTCCTCCTGCTCCTCCTCCTCCTGCGTGTTGTCGTCGTCGTCGTCATCGTCGTCGTTGTCGTTGTCCTCCTCCTCTTCTTCTTCTTCCTCCTCCTCCTCTTCCTCTTCCTCCTCCATCACCGGTCTCGCGGTCTGCCTCGCGCCCTGATGACAGAGCACCAGGTCCACCAGGTCCTCCTTCTCCCTGCATGTGTCGGTTGGGATGTTGCGCAGCAGCAGATACTGGCGCAGGTCTTTCACTCTGAGCTGCATGAGCCGAGGCCGCTGGAAGGCCGTGCCGCGCAGCAGGTGGCAGGTCGTGCAGCAGCGCAAGTTCTCCTGCAGCACCGAGCACAGAGCGCAGAAGCTCTTCTTACAGTCACAGCAGATGTGCTGCAGGGGGGGGGGGGGATTGAAAGACAGATGTGATGTGATCAGTTATTCTTTTTCTTCTGACTGAAGCAACCAAACTTGTTCTTGAGGTTATTCTTTTCCAACAACACAAGGGTACTGATGTCTGGTCTGTTAACTTATAAACGCTTTACTGCTCATGTTACTTTTAACCAATGAATTAAGCATCTCCTGAAGGAGACTGATCTGATTCGACCTCTGAAAAATGGGCTAACCGACATATCCATCAGAATCACTACTGGGTGATTTAGCTTCTGTATATTCCTTTTAATCAGTTCTGAGTGCAGCCATGTCCCCATACAGCCAATTATTTTAATGCAGTATATTTTTGCTGGGAGTTGCCTGGCTCTGCCTGAATCACCTTAACAAAGAGAAACCTTAACAACCCAGAACACAAGGTCCCATCTGAAACAGTGCCCAGTTATTTCTAGGAAAGAGATTCAAGAAAAGAGAAGTAAACTATCTGTAGCTCCTGGTGATGTTTGACATTTAACAGGCTTAACAGCGTCTCCTGATACAGAGCGTCTGAGTAGATTGACACTTCAAATGGGCAGAAAAGCAGGTCGGCCATGGCTGTAAACATTTTCTTATCGCTTGTGCACAAATGTGCTCCTGGTCCACAAGAAGCACATTTGCACCGTAGCAGATACTTTGCTTCAATCGGTTGTTGTTAATCCCCTGGCGGGTCTCTCTCCCTTTTTTATTTTTTATTTTTAACATACTACGAAAATATCACGCTGACACTGAAATGGGAGTCAACCCGCCGCCTGTGAAGCTGCGTGGAAAGAGGAACCTACAGAGTTTTAATCAGTCCGCCTGAGTGCCAGGCAGATAAAACTCTGCCATGCCAACATGTTGAGCTGCGCACAGACCCTGGAAAGGTACGGCACATATTCTCACAGAACCCCGTAAACTGTTTACTGAGTCCTCTTAACAACAGTGTTACTGTAAAATAGCGTGTTTGCTGTGAAAACCAGTGTATAAATATAGATTAGATAAATAAAAACTATGAGCCATTAAAACCTCTGAAGCTTTAGGAGTTGTCCCAAAAAGGGACAAGCTCATAAGTTCTCAATGTCTATGTTTAAGCAGAGGCTAATATTTGGATTGCGGTTTAAAAGTAGAAACAGAACAAATATAGTATAATTACCTCAGCCAGATTAAACAGAGGGGTGGAATAGATCTCTTCATAAACTCATTAGAAGAAAAACTGCATGTAAATGTGTAACCTGATTACTTTCTGGCTGCATTGTTCCTGTGTGTTGTGTACATTTTTGATGCTGATGCTTATAACTCTAGATATTGCATGTCTTGCTTCTATACTTTAAAATAGATCCATCACCATCTGATTTCACTGCTTTGCTGCACCCCATTCACTCGCACCCGTGTTTACCTTGCGTCTGAAGACAGAAAAGGCCAGTCCGCAGGCCTTGCACAGCTGCCCGGCACTCCCTGAGCTGGTGGGGGGGTAGGTGGAGTACCCAGCACTGGGGGCGAAGCGGAAGGGCCCCGCGCCTGCTCCAAACCCTGGCTGCTGGGCCCGCACCGTGCCCGTTCCCATCACCTCGTTCAGTAACCCACAGCATGACGCCCACATGGACGACGCTCCCGCCTATAACAACACAGAGAAATACACCCACGTGACACACAATACATAAACTCTTAGAGACATCCACTCCAGATTTTATACAGTATTTAAGTATTAAGTATAGGACAAATAAAGATTATTTTCAACTGTAAATCATGCAAAGCTACCCCAGTAGAGCCAAAAAAATAAACATATGGTGCAGGGGAAGAGCAGACTAGTACTCAGGTCTTTTAACTAACTTTAAAATACTGAGAAAAATACTACATTGTAGAAATAGCTTTAACGCTGAAGCTGATAAAGGTGGAGTTAACTTTAATTACTTTTAAACTACACCTCTGGGTAGCTTGTGAAGATTAATTAAGTATGATCTTATCTTAATATATCATAACACCATAATTTATTTTCTAATTATAGTTTTCCATTGTTCTTTTAATTGGAACCTGCAAAGTTATGCAGTAAATTAAGACGGGTAAAGTACAATATTGTGTAAAATACCCAACTACAGTACAACACTTCAGTAATGGGGGGAGAGAGAGAGAGAGAGAGAGAGAGAGAGAAGCTCATTATTAAGAAAGATCCTGAGATCAGAGATAATTAGGAAGAAGATGTCTCAAAAATATATTAATGACATTTTCAACAGCAATACTGTGGCTTAATTGTCTCAGTCTCTGGATTATTTTGAGCCACGTTAAAGGAAGAGGACGTGTTTGCAGTCGAAGCCATTACAACAGCTATTCTTGTGTGGGTCAAATGGGAAGAGGTGGATGCTAATATACACTCTAAATGTCCAGAGGTAGCACCCAAACTTTAGTATATTTAATATTAAAGGCAGCGCCCGACAGAAAGAATAAATCGGATGTGCTTGCAGATCACAAAACGGCCCAGAGACAGGGAGCAAAGATGGTGTGATGGGAGCTACGGCTCCTTGGAGCATACTGATGAGGGGAGGAAGGAGGGGGGAGGACAGTGCGGAGAGAATATGTCTTCTGTTGTTCCCCAGCCTGCTGAATCAATAGCTGACATGAGCATAATGTAAGCTCTCTTTGGTTGGTGGCTCAATGTGAAAAACAAAGGAATTCACAGGGTCCTGCCGCATCTCTTCTTAAGGCAGCCCTCTGCTCCGGCTTGTCACAAACACCCTGCGATCTGACTTCACCCATCTGCTCAAGGATTTGTTATGTAATCTTAGGAAAGAAGCACTGAATGTGGACTCGGAACGAAGGGGGGGGGGGGGGGGCTGCTTCCACCGGCTCCAAAGTTAAAATCA
>JAVDPK010002797.1:1799521-1813006 GCA_034780415.1 Cichlasoma orientale
CACACACACACACACACACACACACACACACACACACACACACACACACACACACACACACACACACACACCTCACTAATTCAAAGCTAATGTGCTTGGTTATCTTGCACCTCTGGCAATTAGAGAGGCTTTATTTACATAAGGATATTCCCCTTTTAAAATAACCACTGATGCATGCAGTGAGCTTTAAAAAAATAAATAAATCAGCCAGTCAGCTTTAACTGCTGTAACAGATGATTAACTGCCAGCTGCCACCAACAGCACACAGTTTGCATACTGTGTGTATTCACAATACTGCCTGACGCTAATGCTGCTTGATGGTGATAATGAAGATAGGACTGGTTGTAGCAGCAGTCCTGCCTTCACCTCACCTTTCACACCGACTGCCACCAGCAACCTGCCACCACCAGAGGACCAATGACATCATCGCTGTAGTCTTCATCATTATCTGTCCTGAGCTGCCAGACAGCTTCATCACCTTTCCTTCCTGTGCGGCAGCGTGTAGCTGCTACAGCACACACACGCACGCGCACGCACACAAACATACACACGCCACTGAGAGAAAGGAGACTCCTGCACAGCTTGATACAGCTTGGACCTGAGAGGTGACCCTCTCGGTATCCCGAGACGTCTCCCGAACATCCCCAACGCGCTCTCACTCACTGGCCGCAGTCTCTATCTCGTTAGAGCGGATTAAAGATTGGCGATGAATGGACGTCGCTCTGGCGACTTTAGTCCACTGAACTATCACTCTAGGGTCAAAGCAGGCTCATTAAAAGGCTACACACTGTACCCAGTGTTTATCGGGACTGCTGGGAATGCGGGGAAAGCATTTCCAGGCTTGCACGCTCGACAGGAAAATAATGAAAAACCAGACTGACAGCGCTGGAATGACAGCGAGTAGAAATGTGATGGCAACTTAAAATTAAACAGCGGCTGCAGCATTCAAGCCTGTTGATATAACTGCACACTAATGAAATTAATTGACATTAAGATGGGGATATTCCCTGCCTCTCGATGCAGCACCCGGTGCACATCACAAAACCACTTGGTTAATAATCCAAATCATAAACGAGCTGCAGATACAATCACATACCTTCATTGCACCTCTCGTTTGAGGAATTTGCCGAGTAATGTCAGAACGACGACCATTGCAAGTGCACAGGGAATCAAACCATTACGTCTTCCCTCTCTCCATCTACCAGTGTGTGTGGAGTAAGCATAACGTAATGGCCAAGAGAGCCGCATCCAATCACAAAGAGCACACAGGCGCTGTTATCTTTAGCAGCCAATGCGCCTCAACACATCACCAGAGTAGGCGTTCACAGCCGTGCGTAAAGACGCATGTGAGCGTGCCAGACAAATCACGCTGTTTTCACAGCGTTGGTTTATTCTGGTGAATTAGCTTTTTTTTTTTTTTTTCTCAGCAGCAATAAGCATTTTAGTAAGGTCCTCAGCTTTAACACAAATTTGTTACATTTCATAATCAAGACTCTTTTAAAATTTGCAAAAAATAACACGTCAGCTTGAAGGCTTGTGTTTTCAGGACGATGTTATTTTAATAAGAGGAGTCAAAACCAAGCTTATCTTCTGCACCAGCACACGCTGTGTTATTTCTGTGTGTTTGTACCAAAACTAAATGCGTGTACAATCTTATTTACAGCCATATTTAGCCCGTGTGTGTTTGTGCGCGCGCGTGGATGTCTGTGCCTGCACGCGGCTGTGTGCGCACAAGGCTAGTGTCTGCAGTAAGGAGATTAGAGGGGTTTTCTTTCCCTTCATAGACAGTACCCGCTGAGAGCCCGCAGGGGGCAGCAGATAGCCTTTAGCAAATTATTATCATTCAGACATAACGGGACCGCCGGGAGGAAGGATGCTCATGGTGTTCTTAATGTGTAGTATAACGAAATCATACAGAAAATATGCATCTATAAAATATGCGGAGCTGCTGCAGCAGTGGTGCAGCAGACAAAAAGTGTATTTGAGGTAACTACAACCAGAGGCATTGTGATGGATGGAGTCTGTACAGTGCTGAGTCCCTTTAAATTCACTGCCATCCGAAGCAGTACATCAAACAGCGACCTTATGTTGATTTTATTTCACGTAACCACATTAAAAAAAAAAAAAACCTCTGTGGATGCCTTCAGGCCAGCAGTGACACACTTTAGAGTTTTAGATTCGACCTGAATATTTTTCACTGTGCAGCCATATTGCAGGATGGAAGAGCGCAACTTTCTCCTTTCATGTTAAAAAACATGCAACCAAGTGGAGGCAGACATATAATCCAACATATCCGACATTCCTTTCTCCTGCCTTTAGCGGCAGATGCTTCTAGTTGTCTTTGTTCAAGTTCTGATCTGACAGTCTCAAATAAAATAAAATAAATAAATAAATAAATGTGAATGTTAGTTTTCTGTCGTGTCTCACTCGAGTTTTACTTTCCGTCCCTTTGTGATTGTTTGCCCCACCCTCACTGTCTTCACTTGTACCTATTTAGTTCACCTGTTCTCTCCTCCCAGCTGTGTCTCATTATCGAATCAGTGCCCTGTGTATTTATAGGCCCATCTCCTCCCTTATCTTTGGCTGGGTGTTTGTTAAGCTTCTGCTGTTTAGGGCCCCTTTTGTAATGTGATCCTTTGCTGTCTGTGACCTCCTGTTTATCTTTGTGGGCTTTCATTTTCAGCTGCTTTAGTCACTTGTTGTTGAATTTTTCAACCCTTGTGGTCCACTCTAGCATATTTATTAATTTTACCAAAAACAGGACACAGATTGCCATTTCTCTGATGTGGTGACCACAGATGGATCCTATTCTGTCACAATTAGTCCAGAACTAGAAGAAAAATGAAGCAAGATGTGATAGTAAATAATGACATGTTTCCCACGCAAACTGTTTCCCACTTCTGATCGCATCAGTGGCAGATTTTAGGCTTTTCTCATCAGTTTATGTGGTTGCCTTGTTTTCATAGCTGCGTCCCATATTGCACAACTGCTCAAATATGCACGCTAATAAAGAAGATCATGCCGCTGACAGATCACCTTTAGTCAGAGAAATAAAGTGTACATTTTGACTGCCACAAATGAGGAAGACCAAAGCAAAGACCACCATCGTTGCACTATTGGATCCCTCCCCATTTCTGGAGGTGGTTTGTGTTCTCTGGTCTTTAGAAACTAACTTTGGATGAGAACCACATGACAAGTTCAAACTCAAGGACTACAAACTCTGGGACAGAGTCCAGAAGCGATCTGGCTCCAGGATTGTGAAACAAAGCATAGTGTGGGAATGAATGAATGATCCCCCCACCTACACACACACACACACACACACACACACACACACTCACACACACACACACACACACACACGCGCGCTTTAAATCACATTTATTGTTTATCTGCACTCAGTCTGCTTGGGAAGAAACAGGCCATGTATGTTTGCTTTATTTGTTACACTTTTGCTGCAATTACTCATCTGTTCTCTCCTGGTGAGGTCAGGAATTCAGTCAGTGTAAATGGATGTAATTAAACTTTGAGCTGCTTCTTGTACTAACAAGCCCCTCTTTCAGCAAACACCCAGAGCTGCTCTGTGCAGCCGACAAGTGCCACTAGATGGAGCATGTATGCTTTCCAAGAAATGAGAAAGCCACTGCTCACTAAAGGGTTGACTTTATGTATATCAAAGGATTAGTTTAACAAAAGTTTCAGTACTGGTGCATTTGCAAGGTATGTTATTCTAAAGTAATAATAATATTTTTAGTCTCAATTCATTTTTGGTGGAGAATAACATTTAAATGATAGGGGAAAAAACTTTCTTTTCCTTTATTTCACTTTTTATTTTACGCTACAACAATTTAGGGCACTTTAAGGAAGTAAATAACTGTAGCTTTCTAATAAACATACTATAGTTTTATTATGGTGTGGTAACTTACAGACATCATTGTCTGGCAGGGGGTCCACAAAAAAAATAAAATAAAAAAATGAATCATTCTTTTTTCCTAAACAGAATTAGATGTAAAACATCTGAATGTAATTTAACTGCTAACAAGCATGTGTTATTGCTACTCGCAGCTGCACAGAAACCCCAACAGTCACTGTCCCGAAGGGTGAATGAATAAGTAGACACCCTACATGGCCGTAATGCAGCCTGTTACCCTGTGGCCTCTTACTGTGTACATTTCATGGCTGTGAAGACCCAGACTGATGCACAATGAGCTGGAATGTTGGTTTAGAAAACTGAGAGCGTAATCTATCCAAAAATACGTGCAAACACTTTGAGATGGTAAAACTCAGCTAAATTCTCATGTTGCTTTAGCACATGTACATCACGTACAGCAGGGGGGCTGCAGCACATGTCGGTGGCGTGCATTCAAAAGCTCCATTTTAAAACTTGGTGGTAAATTATTCCTGGACTGACAGGAAAGCAGCGTTTTAATGCTGCTGCTGATCTACCAGGTGGAAGACGTAATGTTTGGTATTTCAAAGGTAATCGGTAAAAGTTTCACAAGGGAACTTTCAAGCTTTTCAATAGCATCATCTCACTTTCATAGTTACACTTTGAAGACAGGAATTTCCCTTGATTTAGCTGAATGGAGAGTCTTTAACATCTTCCCCTTTCCAAGACAGCAACACGTCTGCGTCATTTAACTACGACATCGAGCTAAGAGAAAGAGAAAGCGAGAGAACACGTTTATATATAGTGCTTGGCCAAAAAAAAAAGTCACCACCTGGATTTAAACTAAGAAAATAGGTGAGAGTCTTCCACTGGACTAGAAGTCTACGTTCAGTAACATCAGGTGCCCAAAAAAAGGAGGTCAGCTGTCTACCTGAATATACCGAATAACCAGGTTTTTCCTGCAGTGATTTTTTTCCTTCCTGATGGCACGGGCATATTCTGAGGCAATGCCAGGATTCATCAGACTCAAAACGTGAAAGAGTGTTTCAGGGAGCATGAGACATCATTTTCACACATGCACGGGCCACCACAGACTCCGGCTCTTTACCCCATTGAGAATCTTTGGGATTGTCCTGGAGTGAACTCTACGCAGCGGTCCAGCTCACCCATCGCCAACACAAGAGCTCGCTGAAAAATGAATGTTGTGGTATTACACACAGTGAATGTGAGCCGTCATCAAAGCTAAAGGCAAAGCAATGACGTGAGTTAGTTCAGGACTGCTGCAACATTTTTAATGATCTGTCGTTTAGTGTGTTGTGTGTTGAAGAAATACAGATTCATATACCTAACAGCAGGGTTGCATCACTGATTTTACCGCCTTAAGACAGCAAGTAAAAGTATTTATAATACTTAGTAAACATACTTTAAATATACTTTGTTATTCCCCACTTTGATTTTTGAGACAGTATTCAAGTGTGACAAACTGCACAGACAAGAAGCTTAAAAAAAATAAATGTTTGCATAGTGTTTCAGCGTCCTCTACAAACCAGAACAAGAGGCAGTGAAGGAGCTGTTATCTGAACCTCCTCTGTTTCCTTTAGTGGGACAGACAGGGATCCCAGATGGATGGCCTCAGGCTCTGCTCCTGCAAGCAACAAAAAAAAAAAATGCCTTGCAAGCAGAGCCGGCTCTAGCCATCAGGATGTTGATACGGTTGTGCTTCTGACAGGCCCGTGCAAAGATCCATTCTCCTCCCTGCACGGTGTTAAAAGCTGACATGGAAACCAGCTGCTGAAACTGGAACCACTGGAATATGTGTAAAGTACTCCTGAAAACTGAGAGTGCTTATTTGCTTTTCAGACTGCGTGACTGAGTTGCAATGGAGGGAGGGGGAGTATCTCTCTCTCTAAAGCATATATAATGCTGTGGAACATGAACATCAAATATACCTTATGCCTCCATTGATCTCACTCTCATCTTTCCAGTCTAATGAGTAACTTTCCCTGTTATAAAAACGATCCTGTAGCCTTCGTATAACCCACAGCAGAGTGTACAGCACTGGCAAAACCTGAAAAACATGGCATCTCAGAAATGTGGGTATTTTTTTTCCACAGCACACTTAAAACAAAGAAGGACTGTCTGATGTTATTACGTTAACAGAGTATCAAGTAAATGTTTATGATGTGAAACCGGTCCTTTGTGTTATTGAACCGGTGATCGCCCCAGTCGCAATTTCCCATGAGCGCCTCATTTTGATTTTCCAGCCCTGTTTCAAGCTAGCCAAGCCAGCTGTCAAACAGCAGATTGACAAAGCGGATGGATGTGGGCATCAGCATCTTCAAACGACTCGCATCAGAATAAATAATAAGGGCGATCACTCAGTGCAACCTTGTCATCGCGTGCAGCGAACCGTCCTGTAAAGGGGACGAACCGTGCCAGCGAAGCGATTCAGAGGAATTCAAATGCGTCACCAAACGGAATTATTTCTTCCTTTAGATACGAATAAATCCACAAAAGGCAAAAGTTATTCAAACTGTATTTACTTCTGAAGAAACGGCAGGCCGACATCACGTCCACCTTAAAAAGGTTCATGAGCCAAAGTTAAAACGGAGGAAAACTTACAAAGGATTTCACTGCAGTGATTTTCATGAAGGCTGAAGTCTCATCTATCAAATCAAAGAATGTGAACTGACTCAGTACTTTGAATTTATAGCGACAATAAAACCAGAAAAGATTGTGTATTCAGGGACGGCGTAGCGCAAATGAGTAAACATTTCATTTCTGCGATCAAAGGTAGTAATTTACTTTGCATGTTCAAAACACACTCATGCACACAGTCTAATTACCGTCTCACAGACACACACGAACCGAAGATCCATTCCATTATTGTCCCCCGTAAACACAGATTTTCCTGAATACCAGCACTGACAGAGAACAGGCCACACTAATATAGGCAGGATAACGTGTGGGCTGTATTTACAGAAAGCAATTTTTTAATCATTAATCCCCCCCTCCATAAGAATCTGAGATTTATTTGGAAATGTAATACACATGTGCATGCTCACTGTGTGCGGGTTCTGATGCTGTGCTACAGTAAACAGTCATGCCAACTTGTTAAAACCAATACAAAAAGGATGACAGCTACACATATTAAAAAACAAACAAAGTGAAAAACAAAACAAAACAAACCCCACTAACGATAAAGAAACGTCTGTTTACTCATGCCGCAACAAAACCTTATCTATCCACGGAAGCATAAGGGAAGAAAAAGAAAGAAAAAGCAGAACTGTGTGAACATCTTCAAAAGAGGGGCGTCCTTCTTGTTTCTTGTTGTCTGATCCATAAATAGAATCATTCGTGAACCACCGTTGGACGGAATGATCTGGGGCTAGTCCTATTTGCTGAGAAAAAATAGATCCTCTGCTCACCATCTGTGACTGAAAGGGCATAACGAGGCCCGATAGAGGCAGTAATCAGTTCATCAGCAGCTCACGCCCAGACTGTGTGTGTGCTGCCAGCATGTGTCCATGTGTGCATCAGGCCGAGGCTTTCCTCAGCACATCGACTCCGACTGAAGCGTCATTCAATGTGCCTTATTAGCTTATCATGACTGATAATTTATTTTTAAAACAATTCCTGAATAAATGCAGAGTCCCAGCTGGGAAAAAACTGGGAGCGTATTTAATGAAAACATAATTACTTTAATTTACTTCTGGATGAAACATACACATCACAAAAACAAAGGCTGTAAGATTTTTACAATAATGGACACAAAAACTTGCTTAGTTACTAAATAACTAGCGAGGAATGAATCAGGAACAACCTGATAGTTAATGAGTTATTCGGGTAGTTTAGTTTAAATACCTGGGGTCAGCCATCCAAAGCAACAAACATTGTACGAGAGAGGTGAAGAAGAGAGCGAAGGCAGGGCGGAGTGGGTGGAGACGGGTGTCAGACTTTAGCTACCTGGCAGTTTTTTTAATGCTCTTGGAGAAAGTTCTTTGTGTGCTAGAATTGGAGACTGTCAGAGTTCTTAGAAACATGTTTTCAGTGGCGATTCTAGAGTCTTTTGGGGCCCCAGATGGAGCTGCCAGGCAGGAGGAAAAGAGGAAGTGCTCAGGGAAGATTCAGGGATGTAGTGAAGGAGGGCATGCAGAGGGTTGGTGTGACAGAGGAGGATGTTCGGGATAGGGTGAGATGAAGGCAGATAATGTGCTGTGGTGACCCCTAAAGGGAGCAGTTGAAAGAAGAAGAAGAGGAAGAAGTGAGTCATTAGGTGATGACTGGTTCATAATTATCCATAAATTCATCAACGCTGATACAAACATTCATCAGCCCAAAACAATAACTGCTCATTCATTAATAATGAATGTAACTCTCTTTGTGTTGCCTTGAGTAGTGAAGCATTCTTCTCAGTAGCTCCTCATTATGCCCGAATTACATCACCTTCTGTTTCAATCAAACCCCCCACTTTATGGATAATTATGAGTTAATCACTAATATAGTACCTCCCAGCTGGCTCTAGTGAATAACTACCTAGTGAATAGTCTCGGATCAGTTACTGATGAACGACTCATTACAATCAGCTTGTTTCTGATTCTTTCCACACTCTCTTCACCAAGGAAGTTAAGTGTTCCTATTTCTTTTGTGTTTCCTATGCAGGATATTTAAACTTAGCACAAAAATTAAGGAAATTTGCGTTTGGTTGATGATTTCTTTGTTGTAACAATGCTTCTTGGCAATAAATCTCATACTTTTGGAAAGCCTGTTTATTTCCCATCAAATGTGCCGCATTTGTAAGGAAAATGTGTTTCTGGGTTGAGCAGCAGAGTTGAGTATGTTGGTTGAAGAATGGGATGCCACCCCACAGCAGTGTGCCACCCCACTGCTGCTCATCCCACAAATGATTTTCCTTACAAATGAGGCACCATTTAAGGGGAAATAAACAGGCTTTCCAACAGTATAAGATTTATTGCCAAGAAGCATTGTTACAACAAAGAAACGATACTTTTTGTGCTAAATTTAGTTACTTACATATATTCAGACCCTGACATATTCAGGCAAAGAAGGGAAAAAAAGGGGGCAGGAGGAGCTAGTAAGATGTGCTTGGAGAAAGTGAATTAATAGCATGCCTCTCTTCCTCAGCAGCTACTGCTGATGTGCCCTTGTGCAAGGCACTTAATCCGCAGCTGCTCCAGAGGACACTGACAGATAATGGAAAGCTTCCAAGTGGGAAAAGCACACAACTTCAGTAAGATGAAGCAATGGAAGCCTGTTCAGTTCAGATCCCCCTGGATAAATGAAGGATAAATCAGTCTACAAATATACTGAGAGTACAACCACACAGCTGTCTGCATCACATTTAGTTTCAGTAGTCAGAGCATCCAGAGGGACACACAACACAGCTACTTATTTTAAAGTTATTTTCAGAAACGTGTGGGTCACTGTAAGCATCTTCTACCACACTGACACCAGCTAACACAGGAGGAGCAAGGTGATACTGAGGGATACACGAGGCTGCCAGTCAAAAAGAAAGCAGCTCTGGGCGATCACCTCCCACAGAAGTGCAGTGGCACATTTTTTGACACGTTTTCTTCTCCAAAGCCCCAGGCTTGAAGCTCCAGTCTGTCCTCCTCCTCCTCTTCTCTATCATCTTCCTCTATATCTCCCTCCTCGTACAGACTGGGCTCCTCCACAGAGGTCTCCATGTTCAGGTTATAGCTACTGAACGTCTGCGCTTCACTGTACTCATAGATGGTGGGGAGGCTGCTGCGTAAACCAAAGCGGCGCCGCAGTGCCACGAGCAGCGGCTGCGGGATGGTAAAGATATCCAGATTGTTGCCTAAGTCAATCCAGGCCAGTGTGGGGAACTTCTTGGGCTCCTTCATGATATCTGTCAGGTCTTTCAGGATGGCCGCTGTCAGACGGTTGCCATTAACAGCAAGTATGGTGAGTTTTGGCAAGCAGCTGAGGTAGGGCAGCAGCATGCGTAAGCTCTCATCCTGCAGCTCGGTGAAGCTCAGGTCCACAGCGGACACCATGTCACTGCTGCTCTGAAGGTAGAAGGCCACGCGGTGGACATCCCGACCGGAGAGCGGGATTCCTGACAGGTTGACCACGTCTCCCGAAAGCTTCTTCTTGAGGGTGGTCTTCAGACTGTGTAGGAGAAAAGAAAAACAAATCATTATCTTTATGTTTACAAGTTAGGCCTCCGAGGTACAAAATGGCCCTTTGCTGCGGACATTAAATGTGCAATAAAATGCTTAGTTATGCAAAGACAAGTAGGTGTTACTTATTGATACAGGCATTATTGATTTAAGGGCTCTGTAATGTGGTACCACCTGTTCCGCAAGTACAGAGGAGCTGCAAAGTATGCCAAAAAGAAACACCATTAACCAGAGTTTAGCAATCAATAATGTGTAGAAGAGAATTTGCATTTATGTTTTGGCCCGAGTCTCTCAAACAACAAATCTTTTATCTCCTGCGCTGAAAGGCACCAGGTGTTTTCAGCTTTCTGTGCCACTTTTTTTCCACCTCTAATTCTCTAAAGTTAAAAAAAAAAAAAAAGCCCATCAGACACAAAGAAAGAAAAATATTTATGATTAAACAAACAGAGCGAACAAAGCAAAAGTAAACATGTTGCCCTGACAAATGTGTCTCCCTGTTCGGATCCGGGACTGCAGCATCACTCCTGGGACAAGTGTTATTTTGAAAACAGGGATTCAGCAAGGAGATTATTTTTTTGTTGGATTAAAAAAAAAAAAAAAAAATCAGGCCACTTGTGTTTGAAGTGAGTTGTGGGTTAATAAGCCACTTGAGTTGAGATGAATGCATTTTAAAGATGAGAGTATTCACTGGTGGGTATTTCTGCCAGAAAGGAGCATTTGGATGCACCACGTCTTGCAGTGAGCTTTATAAGAATATAGAGAGCGAAAAGTCGCGCTTTAAGAGACGCTGATTACTTTTGCACAGAGGCAGAGTAACTGTCTCCCTTTGTTCTGAGACTCCCTGCTAGGATAATGTAGCCAGCAGCTGGCATTAGCTTTAAATTTAATATACACACTTGAGAGTTGTATCATCCCTCTCATCAAACTCTCACCAAGAGAGCAAATGCGTGTATTTCCCCAGAACTTTTCCCTGTCAGGATCTGATAAAATGTCTGTTAAAATATTGTGTAGAACAGACAGGGGGATAAAAGGGTCGACGACGCATGCACAAAGAGTCTGAAAAGACAAGACACAGAAGTGATAAAAGCAACACGTCATCATCTATGTCAGTCAAACTGTAGACAACAGATGTTACGTGAATCCATCTGAAAGAAGACTCCCACACAGTTAGGTCCATAAGTTTTTGGACAAAGACTGCTTCTGTACACATCACATTGGATCAGAGACAAAAAACATTAATCCAACAATCAAAGATCTGATTGAAGTGCAGACTTTCAGCTTTAATTCAAGCAGTTTAACAAAAGTACTGCATTAACTGTTTAGGAATTACAGATGTTTTTATACATGTTCCCCCATTTTCAGTCTCAGAAATTATTGGACACACTAACATAATTTTAAATATATAATATATCTTTTTAATTTTTGGATGACAATCCTCTGGAGTCAATGACTCCCTGAAGTCTATGGAAACCCACGGATGTCACCATGTACTGTGTTTCCCGCCCTTGAGATGCTCTGCCAGGCTTTTACTGCAGCTGCCTTCAGTTGATGTTTGTTTGTAGGTTTCTGCCTTCAGTAACTGAAAAACCTGCTTTATTGGGTTGAGATCAGGTGACTGACTTGCCAATTGAAGAATATCCCATTTCTTTGCCTTGAGAAACTCTTGGCTTGCTTTTACCGTTTGCCTCGGGTCATTATTCATTTACACTGTGAAGCTCTGTCTGATCAGTTTTGCAGCATTTAGCTGAATCTGAGCAGAGAGCACAGCACTGTGCGCTTCACAATTCATCCTACTGCTTCTATCTGCAGTCACATCAATAAACACTAGTGACTTGGTTCCACTGGCAGCCACACATGTCCACGCCAACATTGGCTCCACAATAGACAGACAATGCGGTCTGCTTCAGATCATAAACTGTTCCTCCCCTTCTTCATACTTGTATCACTCAGGTACAGGTTCTTCTTGGTTTCATCTGTCCAAAGATTATTTTCAGATCGGTGCAGGCTCTTTTAGGTGGTCTCTGATAAAGTCTAATCTGGCATTCCTGTTCTTGGGTGTAACCAGTGCTTTGCATCTTGTTGTATTTGCATTCATGAAGGTGCCTCCTGATTGTAGACCTCGACAATGATACACGTACCTCTTTGAGAGTGCGCCTGAAGTTGTTTTTCATAACCATGGAAATAATTCTGTCATCATCTACTTTTAGTTGTCTCTGTTATGAATCACCATGCCTCACCTGGCCATGAAACTTCTTGTCAGTCAATTGTCCAAATATTTTTGAGCCTCTGAAAATACAGAGGTGTACAGAGGCAAAACTACAAAAATTACACCTTTAACATTATGTGGTTAAACATGCATAGTGGCGCTATAAGGGAGAAACAGATGTGAGGGAAGTACAGGAGTGTTTGGACAGTGCCTGCTGCAGTGCACTTCTTTGTTTTTACTAGGATTTGGATTTTGAAGAAGTCAGAAGGAATAAATATGCCAAACAAATAGAGAATTAGTTAAAAAACAAACAAACAGCAGAAAAATGCTCTGTTTGAGTGGCCAGAGGTTTTTTCTGTTTTTGTCTTAGTCCTGTTTGCTTTTCGTCGTCCCCCTGCCTCCTCGGGCGCAGTAAAGGATTATCCCTACATCTCTCTCTGCTCTCTGGTCTGTCTGGGAGCCTCATAAATTGGCAGGCTGTGCTCTTTACATCTGTCACCCTCTCTGCTGGGTTAAGGGAAAGAAAAAGATCTGTAGCACACCGGGGCTGTGATTCGCAAGATTATTGATTTCAGGAGTAGGCTATAATTCATCTCTCCCTCCCTCATATCCTCACTCCTGCTCACTGCCTCTCACTTTCTTGCTCTTTTCTATTTTCTTGGCCTCTTTGGTTTGTTTTGTGCACAGCCTCACCGTCTCTCCTGTTCTAAATTTGATCTGCCGAAGCAAATGTATTCACTCTTTCATTTTCTCATTTTTGAATGGCTTCCTTCAAAGGTTATGGAATTGCAATTATCTGGTACAACTAAACCTCTAATAATTAACAGCTTAAAATACCCGGATGAGTTTTCATTGGAGAATGATGCTTGTACTTTTGGTTCATCGTCATAAGGCACATCCAAGATGTGAGTCTCCCGTTCCACGACATCCCAAAGGTGCTCTGTTGGATTGCGATCTGGTGACTGTGGAAGTCATCTGATTACAGTGACTCACTGTCATATTCAAGAAACCAGTTTGATGAAATAATGTGTTATCCTGCTGGAAGCAGTCATCAGAAGATAGGTACACTGTAGGCATAAAGGGATGGACAAGGTCAGCAACAATAATTAGGTAGGCTGTGGTGTGTATATGATGCTCAACTGGTACTAAAGGGCCCAAACTGTGCCCCGCCTCTGGGGGGGGGGGGGGGGGGGGGGGGGGGGGGGGGGGGGGGGGGGGGGGGG
>JAVDPK010002797.1:1822310-1837206 GCA_034780415.1 Cichlasoma orientale
ATGACCACTCGTTACAACCAACGTATGCAGAAGAGCCTCTCTGAGTGCACGACATATCAAACCTTGGAGCAGATGGACTACAGCAGCAGAAGACCACACCGGGTGCCACTCCTGTCAGCTAAGAAAAGGAAACTGAGACTGCAATTAGAAGGGGCGACAGCTGGAGCTCACCAAAGCTGGATACCAGAAGATTGGAAAAATGTTGCCTGGTCTGTTGAGTTTTGATTTCAACATTCAGAATTTGGTGTAAACAGCATGAAAACATGGATCCATCCTGCCTTTGTCATACACTTTGGGTCCCTTCGTTCCATCTGAGCATAGTTTACCTACCACGGCCTACCTGACTATTGCTGCTGACTATATTCATCCCTTTCTGACAACAGTGCACCCATCTTCTAATGGCTGCTTCCAGCAGGATAACACATCATTAACACACCATTACAATGAGTTCACTTTACTCAAACGGCCTCAGATCTCAATCCAATAGAGCACCTGAAGGCAGAAGTGGGTCCAGCCTATATACATAATATGTAGTTATGCACATTACATTAGTTCCTTGTTATAAGAAGTCTCCAGATCATTCCTGGACAGATTTGTAGTAGATTTGAAACCTGAGGGAATTAGAAGGTAAATAACGCTCTTGGCAAACCTTCTATAAACAAATCAAACTTGTCAGAGGTCTGTAGCGATTGACTCTACAGAAAGTTGGTGACCTCTGTACACGATGCACTTCAGCATCAGCTGACCCCGCTCTGTTATCTTACGTAGCCTACCACTTAGAATAACAGAGCTGAGTTGCTGTTGTTCCCAGTCGCTTCTACTTTATTAGGATACCACTAACAGTTGACTCTGGAATATTTAGTAGTGAGGACATTTCACAACTGGACTTGTTGCACAGGCGGCATCCGATCACGGTACCACGCTGGAATTCACTGAGCTCCTGAGAGCGACCCATTCTTTCAAATCCTCGCAACCTCCAGCAACCACTTGCCAACTTTTTGGGAACTACACATTTTTCCTTAGCGACTTGTGGTTGCCAGGGGGTTGACTGGAGTTTAAATCTGCACTGTTCTCATTGTACGCTGGATATTTTCTGTGTGCTCAGCAGACGTACAGTAGCAGGATTAGCTAAGAGTGGCAGGGCTTAGCAAATGGTCAAGGCACATATTCCTAGACACAGAAGTTGTCCCAAACCTCCTTTATTTCACAGAGTCTCTGGAGGATTGTGAGTCACATTGAGACATATGGTGAGGATATTTGCTGTCTGACGGCACAGTTTCAGGCAGCAATTAAGAGAGACACTAACCAGGCCTGAGACTTTCTCCTGGGCACGCTCTGTCTTGTCCACTTGGAATGAGGGGTCAGGTGGTAAATCAGCTGGCGACATATCTTGTTAGTGGACTTGAGGGAGTCAGTCTCCTGCAACACACCAAAAGGGAGAATGAGGGACAAAAAGCAAACTGCAAATGTTCAAACTGTTGCTTGTGAATGAGTGTAGCTGAAACAGGGAGCTGAGAAAAACCCTATGATTAGACCTATTTTCAAAATGACAGATCAATAAAGTTGGTAATTATTAAATGCTTCCTTCCTTTATTCCTGTTGAAATAAAACTACTAGAGAAACTGCTGAATTTCACACATTGACAAAGCATTTCTTTCTCGTCTCGCTTCATTTTCCGCATGAATCATTAATTCAGCTTCCTTTCTGCCTTCCTCATCCTCCCTGTCTCTCCAACACCTCTTTGCATGCTTTTTCTTCGCTCTCCCTCCTCTGTCAAAGAGTAGGATGGGTTGCGCTGAGCAGGCTAAATCTAATTAATGGTACAACACGACAACAAGAAAGAGGCAATGTGGCGAGAGAGAAAAAAGACAGGGCCAATTTACCTTAAGGCGATTAACCATTCCCGCTGCCTCTTCTTTTCTTGGGTGACAAACAAACATGTCTCATGCTTCAAAACATTCAGTGCTGCTGTTTCAGCCACTTGGATGAACGAGCACAATGTTAAGCAGTGCATACTGATTTACAGCGCAAAAGTGTTCTTAGAAAAATGCATGGCCTGGAGGAATCAGAGAGTCAGTTAACTGCAGTACTGTAACTCTATAACCGCTGCTAAGCATTAATAACAGGTCTGCATTAAAACAAGACACTGGCAAATGATGCATGCTCTAACCCACAGGATGCCCTTGAATGCTCAGCCTAAATAAATCTAAGTGTGGCAGAAAATACTGGCCAGAGAAGCACCTGCGGGGCCCTAAATCCACCACACTGCCTCTCTACATCCTTGTCACGTTTAACACAGTATCCTGCCACGGGTCGCCAGCCAGTCAGGAGAACATTGCTGCCAGCTCCTCACTTTTCTTCCCTACCTCCGGGGCATTCCTCGTTGAAGTAAACAAAGATAAGATTAGAGTTTCTTACAGGTGATTATCATCTGAACTCAGTAAGTAATAACTACACCACAAGGACTTTTCTTTTTTCCTGTGGCAGCCCTTCTTTCATAACTGTAACCATAATAGCCTCTGGGTTCGTGTTTTACAGCCACTCTGAGTAGATTCTGTAATGTCTTCTGCCTCTTACCTAAGATTAAAATGTACTTTGAATTTCAGCATGTCTGATTTGTATGCTGTGCTGCAAGTAAACGAGCTGCCTGCCAGTTGTGACAAAGCACGATTTATTTCTTAAAGGGCCAGTCCTTTTTAACACCCCCCCCCCCCCAAAAAAAGTGGCTAATTTGGGCAGAACTCAAACATTGTTTTGAAAAAAGAAAACAACTGAATTGTCTGCAATTCAACAGTCTCCTTCCTCTTTCCCAGACTTCCCAGTTCCAAGCGATCAGCATCACCTTCTCCAGTTCCTTCTGGTCACTTGTCAAAGCCCTCAAATTGCCCTCACTCTTAGTGCCAGAGCAATGATCCCCCATAAGCCTCTGAGTCATTCACTGTGGTCATCGGCCCTGTTGACCTCGGCCTGCTGGATGCCTGCCACCTGCCCGTGCTTTCCAGTATAAACCAACCAACCAAAAGCAGGTAATTTAATATACCTGCAAGTACCGGTGCACAGCTGCTTCCCACTTGCCGAGCACAGGAGAAACAATGACGAGAATACCCTGACTCTCTCTGGCCCTACTATTCATCCCTAACCTCTCACGCTAATGAGTCAGCGCTTACAATATTTTACATTTTTCCCGGCTTCTGTGTTTGTTTGTACAAAGCAAACTGACAGTTCGGTGTTATTACAATAGCATGACAATGAATGTGACACAAGCAGCGAAGCGTGCCTAATAAATGTGGACATGTTGTGTATAGCCCCTGTATGAAATGTAGTGCTTGTCCTTTTTATTGATGTCAGAGTCTGTTGTGTTTTAAACAAACAGCTGCTTTGAATGTTTACTATGAATAAATGGAGCAGTGAAAACTGTTTTATTCATACCCTTTTTGGACACTGCAGGTCCCGGGCGAGACTGAGCAGCAATTCATGAGAAATGGGGTCCACCAGGTTCAGAAAAGCGGCATTTTTGTACAAAATGTCATTGAGTGACGTTCCCTGAAGTCCCAAATCCTAAAGGAGAAAAAGAAAAGGGATGTGAGTGATTCCGTTACTCTTTCTAACACATTATAGAAATTCAAGAATTTAATTCGATTCAAAACAGCCACCTCTGAACCACACGTTGAATATCACACTGACATTTCATAGCTAGTTAACTGAAAATAGACTTTCGGTGTTTTCAGCTATGCTCATTATTCCCTTTCATCATGACTCCTCATCACAAGGTGAGCTGATAAGTGTTTCACATCAGAGTTGTGTTTTAGAATATATATGGTGGTCAAAAGTTTATACACATTCACGATGGGCATGAATGTCATAGTAATTTTGGGCTTTTAATGGTTTCTTTGAACTGTGCTTTTTCCAGGGTGGAATGATTGTACAGCATACATCTTTGACTTCTCTCATCCACACAGAGTCAAAACTATATATAAAGGCTCAAATATATAGATACATTCATTTAACTTAATAAGTTGTGCTGAAGGTTCTCCAATATCTTTTAACTTGACAGGGCCAAGGCCTATTAACTTCTCATTAGTAATGATGATTAACTACAGCTGGTAGTTTCTCTTGGCCAGCATAAAAAGGATTTGTTTGACAGCGCTCATTGGACTGACAATGGGTATCTAAGAAGGAGAAGTAGAAGAATTTGAAGGTCTCTTGGCACCATTTCTTAACAACTGCAGATTCCAAGATCATCAGTTCAAACAACTGTACGTGAGTGTTATTCAGATGTGTTACCACTGTTCCAATTCTGAAAGAAGACCCAGACTTTAGAAGAGACAAAATTGGTTCGGATGTTCAGGAATAACTCAGGAACCACTAAGGTTCAAACCTGCCATGAATTGGCAACTGCTGGAACACCAGCATTACTGTCAACAGTAAAGCAGGTTTTATATTACCATAGACAGAGAGGGTGCCAACCAAGAAAGAGGCCCCTGCTCCATAATTGACACTGTCACGCCTGACTGAAGCTGCCCACATGGACGAGCCAAATGCCTTCTGGAGAAATGTTTTATGTTCAGATGAGACAATGATTGAGCTATTTGGCCACAACGACACGAGGTATGTTTGGAGGAATTAATTTGAGGCTTTCAAACCTAAGAAGACTGTAACAACTGTCAAGCATGGTGGTGGTAGCATCATGCTCTGGGGCTGTTTTGCTGTCTGTGGTACTGGTACCTCCAAATTCAACTTCACCTCAAAGCAGCAGGTAGATGGTTGAAACATGAACACAAGTGCTCCAATAGGACAATAATCCCAATGGAATAGAATGGATAAAGCAGGCTTACATTAAGGTTGTAGAATGGCCTTTCCAAAGTCCCGACCTCAACCCTATTGAAAATTTGCAGACTACGCTTAAAAGCTGGGTCTGTGCCAGAAAACCAACCAAGTTAAATGAGCTCCATCAATTCTGCCAAGAAGAGTGATCAGATATCCAGACAGAATTATGCCAGAGGCTTGCTGACGACTGCCAAAAGAATCTGGTCGAGATGCAACTTGCTAAGGAACATTTATTCAATGTAACCAATGTATATACGTGAGCCTGTATGTATACTTTTGACCCTGTGTAGCTCAGAGAAAATCCCAAATAAATTCAAACAGTGTATTCAGGTAGACCTATTTGCTTAGTTAAATCCAGGTGGTGACTTTTTTTTTCTGGCAGGGCAGTGTGTATACTCATCAGGGCTAGAACAAAGAACTTCTTGGAGCATCCTGTGGTGTCTGCCACTCAGACACTGGCAAGCAGATCATTACCAGTTGGGGCCTCTGCTGATTGGGCTTTTTTCAATGCATCCTGCAGATGCTCATTTGGATTGATAGCCAAGCAGTTTGCAGGCTAGATCAGTGCCTCTTTGTCATGTTGCTCAAGCTGTTGATGAGCAGATTTTGTGGAATGGGGAGCACCATTGTTATATTATAACAACACTGTGGTGAAGAAAATAAAACTTGTGCTTCCTCTTATGTCTTCTGCAAATGTTAAAAATGCTTGATCTAGAGAAAAATGCACACAGTCATAAAGCATCACTATGTTTTCCTAATTCAAAACAAGTTGAAGAATTTCTTTACCAATACATATTAGAAAATGACTGGGATTTTTTACTGCATGAAAAGAATAGAAAAAAAATGTTTCACTGGACCATCCTCCTCTTCCAGTTTACAGTGATGGCAGTTTTATGTAAGTATGCAACAAGCAGCCGTGAAGCTTAAAAAGAAGACATGCCTTCTTAGTGCCAGTAGACTTACATGTTACATGAGCCATGCTTCCAGCCCAGCCTGCCGGGATCCACCATGCAACCTTTTTTTGGTTGCAGAGAGAAACCTGTCAGACTGCTAACTCTAACTGTTGCTACCTGCACAAGTGAACACAAGAGTCCTCATGCTCTCTGTGCATCTCAGGAATGAAAACCTAGTGATAATGCCACCATATCTGACAATATTGTGCGTGATGTAGCAATGTCTGCAGAATTCTCATGTGGGTCTTAATCTGATCAAAACACGTACAAGTGAACTCCAAGGTTCTGTTAACTGTAGTGGTGCAACCTGCAGTTACAGTGCATAAGTTTATTTTGCCTGGTTAATAAGCCAGATTTATTAGATTAAACAAGGCACAGCCCTTTTGGAACATGGGTAAAACTTGCGGCATGCTCAGTTTGAAAACTATGAGGACAGCTCTTGCTATGGTTTGGTATGTTTCCCTGAAACTGTATGAAATGATCAGAGGAACAGTCTTTGATCTGCACTTCCTCTCAACAGGCTGATGCACAAGCATGTTACCCAATCAGAAATGGCATGCATATAAATCGCACTCTTTAAAAATGCTGTGAACACAGCGGATCTTCTGCCACGGGAGCGACACTTCCCAGGTTTCGTCGGGGCTGCATGCAGGCATCGTAAACTGAACAATTAGCGTGACATTTGGAGCTGGACCTTGAAAGACACATTAGAGTCATGACACTTACATTAACCAGTTAAAATGAGAATAATATGAGACCTCTTACATGTGAGGATAATGCTCTTTGATTCAATCTAGCTTCACGTCACCCGTCTCTCTTTGATCTTCAAAGTTCATAACTAAAAGACTGTGTGATGTGCAGAACATTTTAATAAAACCATGAAACAGGTCACATCCCCAGTGGGGGCTGATGATATATTTTTTTTTATCATCTTTTATTTTCATTTGTGGTGACAATGTAAATAATCTATATTGAAGCTGCATCTTGAGGTACTGATGTGTCATTAACAGCCAGTGTTTGAGATCTAATGTTTTCAGACACATTGAATAACCCCAGCAGCATGCAGCGTCAACCACCTTTTCAGTGAAGACGCTGACACGCACGCACGTAAACACACGACAAACCAGATTAAAAAAAGAAACAACAAACAGCAGGGACGACATGAATAGAGCGGATGAGACCAAATAATCAGAAGATTAAAGGTTGGAAGTAAAAGAAAGGAAAGCCAAAGGAAAGCATGTCTTTAATGAGCATAAGGCATCACTGTCTTTTTCCAATTCAAGACAAATTAAATAGTTTCTTCACTCATACATATCAACAGATTACTATCATTTTTTTTTGACTGCATGAAAAATAATAGATAAACATGTTTCACTGGCTCATCCTCCTCTTACAGTTTACAGTGATGGCAGTTTTACGTAAGGATACAACAAGAGGCTGTGGAGCTTAAAAATAAATACTGTCAGCTCTATATGAACTGAAAAGCTTTTCAAATTGCAGGCTGGAGGTTGAAGCTGTGTAAGACATGCTCTATATGTGCTGACAGCCATAACACTGTGGGGCACAGTGGAAGCAAAGAGGAAATCTCCCATCAGCATTTTCTCCTCCTCCAGCTTTTGAGTTGATTTATTACAGCAGATATCAGTGGGATTCCCTGATGCTGGGCTATCCTCCAGACCACCCCTCCCTTCAATGAACCTCATTAATTGGAGACAGAAGGTGCCACATGTGTCCAAAAGTGGAAGCACAGAGGATTTTGCACATTATGATTATGATGTGTGTTCACTATAGCGCAGCTGCAGCATCAGATTTTTTTTTTTTTTGTGGAGCGTTCACATTTAAATCAAAAGACGTTTTAACTACGCAAAAAAGATCTGATCCCGTGGATTAATCCGACTGATTCCTAATTCTAAAAGCATGAAATGTTTTACTATTTTTCTCTGAGCGGATGCCTGCGCATACGCCTGTGTGCCGTCAGATCCCACAACAAATGTCCCCTGTGAAAGCTGCATATCTAATCTGACGTGTGCTTTGTCACAAAAAGTCAAGAGATGAGCTCCGAACCGCAGAACATCATCCCACACATGCAGTTCATTAGAATCCAATTAAATATATTGCAGAGTGCAACAAATCCAGTCCCACCATTTTATGGAGGAAGAAACATGCCACAGCTGTCAGGAGAAGAACCTGTTATTTATTTATTTATTTATTTATTTTTTGGCTGATGGGACTACAGTCAAAACATCATGACTGTAATAAGAAAAAGTAAAGCTCTGAAGACATAAATTTTGAGCGGGTCTCAACAACACTTTGGTATTTTGGTTATAACATTTTGGGAAATATAGTTATTAATTTAATGACAAGTGGCAATATTTACAATAACCAGTCATTAGCTTAGCATAGTATCCAGATAACAGTTGAGAAAGTGATAGCCTGGCTTTTCCAAACAACACAAAATCCCAAGTGTTTCTGAAACTAGTTTGCTCATTATTGTGTGTATAGAAACCAAACTTCTTGAGCCCTGTTAGTCACCTGAAACTGCAGGAAGTTGTAACCCACGCAAAACAGCAAAATTAGTAAAACATACTAATTAGCAAACAAGCTTTTAAGGACACTCGCTGGTGCACTTTGTTACTTTTACGTCAAGCTACGTTTGAGACTATAGAAAGATTATAAAAATATATATAGCACTGCAACACTGGTGCTGCAAATAAGACAAGAAAGTAATACTGCAGAAAATAGTTCATCTTGGGAATTCATGATCATCACAAGCACACCAAGCAGAAAAAAATAATCTAATATTAATAGATATAAATAGTAATATTTATTTTATCGCTCTGTGCGCTCTTGGTGCTGCTGTTTATTTCTAACATGACAGCTGCACATTAGAGCTCTGAAACTTATGAAACATTTAAACATTTAATGTTTCTCACTGTGCTCAGAACTATCACTCTCCCGCAGTCTAATAAAGGAGCTGTAGAAATCATTTCCGTCTGTTAATTTGATCCATTGAAAAGTATTGGAAAATACACTACAAATATAAATGATCGATTTTTACTCATTTTCAGTCCATCTGACCATTTGCAGTGGATTGTTTTGTTTGCTAACCTTTTTAACACTGCCCTGTGAATTACTAGGCATGCAACTCGACAGATGAGCCAGTGTTGTGTCGGCACATGAAAGACACCTTAGCAAAGAAACTCTTTCAGATTGTATCTTTAGGCACTTTGTTACCAGTAGCCCGCTGCAAAAACACATAATGTGTTCCCTTTTCATGTCACAGATAACACCATTTGACAGATATAAAGAACCTTGCACTAACAAGGTGATTCCCGAAGAGCCAAAAACTTGGAATATCTGAACGTGGTGTGCAGCGTGTCCTTAAGAAAATCTGAGGAAAATGGAAAAGTGGAGAACAAAAGAAGAAGTGGTAGGCCTAAAAAATTATCTATAGCAGAAGAACAGTACCTGAAGGTAATTTTTTTAAGAAACAAGAAAAAATACAACAAAGACCTGACAGGACCTGAGAGATGCAGCTGGTCCTTCAGCTGATCCATATACTGTTCACTGAAGCCTCATCAGAAATGGTCTATGTGGAAGGGTGGCTGTCAAGAAGCCATTCTTAAAGAAGGAAAACAGGGAGAAAAGGCTGAGGTATGCTGAATTACACAAGAACTGGACTGAAAATCAGTGGCAACAGGACTGATGGAGTGATGAATCCAAATTTCAAATTCAAATCGTTGTCAGTTTGTATGGAGATAAAACAGCAAGTGTCTACAGCCATCTGTAAAACACAGTGAAGGATCTGTCATGGTTTGGGGCTGCAGTTCAGCCAGCGATGTTGGAGATCTGCAAATTGATTAATTTTGAATGTAGAAATGTAAAATCAGATTTTGGTGCTTCATGCAATACCACCTGGAAAGCATCTGACTGGCAACTACTTAATTCCAGAGTACGTATCTGGTTAGAAACCATGTTTCTAAGATTTGCAGGGCCAAGTACAATAACTTCAGTTTTATCTGACTTTAGAAGCAGGAAATTAGAGGTCATCCAGGTCTTTAAGTCTTTGTATGGTTTCATAGATAGATAAAGCTTGGCATCATCTGCATAGCAATGAAAATGTATGCAATGCTTTCTGATAAAACTGACTAAGGAAAGCATGTATAATGTAAATAGAATTGGTCCTAGCACAGAAGCCTGTGGAACTCCATAATTAACATTAGTGTGTGAAGAAGACTCCCTATTTACATGCACAAATTGGAGTCTATTAGCTAAATATGATTCAAACCACTGCAGTGCAGTACCTTTATTACCTATGGCATCTATGTACTGTGATGAATTCTGAAACGTGACTGAAACTCTTCAAATAAACCATTCCTCTGCAGATTAACTGTTAACTGTTTTACAACTACTCTTTCAAGAATTTTTGAGAGAATGCTAAGACAGCTGGGTCAAGTGATGGCTTTTAAGAAACAGTAATGGCCTGTGGTACATAACACATTAATAGATATTGATTTATCATAATGAAGCACTGAAGCATTAATTAATGGTAGCTTTACTGAGGACTTTTTTTTTTTATAGACCAACAAACTCTTTTTCCAGGCTAAATAAAGATCTTTTAAATTAGTGAGACACCATTTCCTCTTCATAGAGAACAACATAAAAGGCAGAAACATCCAAAGAAAAGCTTTGAATGTCCTTCAAGAAGCCGGGAAAACTATTCCTGAAGACTACTTAAAGAAAGTACAAGAAAACTGCGTGAGAAAGCTCAGGATGTGTTAAGGAATAAATGTGGTCATACCAAATATTGACTTCAGAATTTCCATATATGTCTGCACGTTTCAATAAATCCCTGCAATTATTTCTTGTTTTCCAAGGAAAATATAAGAAAAGAGGTCTGGCTCAAGACTTTTGCACAGCACTTTACATGTCCACATAAATTCAATAATAAAAATATTAGATACATACATTTTTTTTATTATTGATACTGATATTATTTTATATATTACTGATGAGTGTATACATACACACACACACCCACACCCACACACACACATATATATATATATATATATATTTAAAAAAACACCACTGAATAAAATATGTGTGTTGTGGCAGCTAATCTTAATCTTCAAATAGGTCACATACAAAGTAGAGTAGTTTAATTAGTATTTTCTCCATTGCTACACATTGGTAATTGATATGAGTATTTGCTGATTCTTTGTTTACTTATAAATATCTAGAGCACCTAAACTAATTAACTTAATGGCCCAGAAGGCAGATCTGCCATGGAGATATCACGTCGGGGCCAATGTTATTGGTTCCCCTTTGAAATGACTTCCTCGATGTGAGAGGCACTTGTTCCAGCATCCATCACTTCAAGGTGATTATCTCCAAAACCATCCGTCCCTGAGAGGAAAAGCTGCTTTACTGCTAGAGAACAACAACAGGAGATCAACTGCCAGTTTTTCCTTTTTTTCCTTCCCAGTCTTGAAGTATTATTAGTCAGACACTTGGCTTCAGCCCCAACAACGTAGCAGTGCTCTGGCTTCACCTCACTGAGTGATGGAGAGAGTATTCGTGCTTCGTGAGCAGTTTAAATGCCGAGCTATGGAGAAAGCAACCCCTGCTCACGATCAACACATCTACATGTCGATCTTGAAAATCCTCTAAAAAAAAAAAAAAGATATGACTGACTCCAGGACTGCTTTAATAAACATAGGCACTTTGAAGTCTTAAAGGAAGCTATGCATGAGTCACATCCCTCCTGCTTCATGCAAATAGTGTATGAAGCTTAACAATTCACTCTATTTTGCGCTCTGCTTTTGGTTTCAGAAGAAGGTTACCCATGAATCTGTCTTCAATTCAGACTTTTCCGAGCTTCCTATCAACATTGCTTCCTGCTTTAATCTGCACACATCTGTATAATTTATTCTATGGCACCCTACAGATGGGCAGGGGCTTTTCATGACAGGAGGCCCTCTTGATCAAAACTGCTTTTGTCTGAACTTCAAAACTGTTCCCTTTGATCAATGCACAGCTAACAGAAGGCAGCAGAAAGCTTGAGCTAAGTGTGAAAAAACATTTATTTTTTTCTTATTTCTCTAGCTTGTATACATCTTCATAGAGTGAGGATTAAACCAGAGAAGGTAATATGCAGGAATGTGTAAGAGATGAAACACGAAAGCCTTTCCTTCCCTACAACTGTTTATGATTTTGGAGCTATGAAACTGAGGAAACAAAGGTGTTTTTATCAGGGACTGATTAGAGCTATTTTTAACGGTGTATCAGAACCTCAGTGAAGTTTTGAATAAACTGCTCCTTCAACCTTTTTAGCAAGTAAAACAGTGAACAGATATGGCTTGCTATTCATTTAGGTTATTGGCCTGAAAAGCCTATAAACTTTACTGGTAAACAAAGCCACCCCAGATCCTATAGTTAGTCACATTAAAGCACTAACATATCATGCTGATGAAAAATACTGTATGGAGCCTGGCTTTATCATCTGGTATTATATTTTACCAACAGTTAAATTTTGAATCTCACATCACTAAGCTCATCCAGTCTGATTTAATTCATCTAAAAAAAAATACTGCAAAAATCAAACCTAGACTGGCATCCATAATTGGGAACTTTTAGTACACCTTTTAAATTTCTCCCATCTCTCATGTATCACGTACATCTCTCAGTCCTCCTTAGCTCATCTTCAGCTAGTCCAGAATGCAGCAGCATGGCTGCTAACAAAAACTGGGCTGCACTCGTTCATCACCCCAATTCTGGTATCCTTTTCATCGGCTTCCAGTGGAATTCATGAATTTAAACTGTTATTAATTACATATAAAGCCCTACATGGCCAGGGTCCTCGTGCACTGTCAACCTGCTGAGACTTTATTCCAGGAGCTGAGCTCCCCGGTCCTCTGATCTTTTAACTGATGCATGCTCTAATTTTAAATCCTTTTGACTTTATTTTAAATGCTTTTGAGGTCACAGCGCATCAACTTTGGAACAGCTTCCCTCGGCCCATCAGGTCAGCTGAATCAGTGGTGTGTTTCAAATCACTACTCAGAGCTAGTTTTTAGGTTTTCTCTAACCTTTCCCCCAACATTTTTGTGCTATAATTCATGCCAAATGGGTGCACAGAAGTATGCATGGGTGAACAAATGTAAGACTGCCTGTTACTGTGTGTTTGCATGATACACTTCTCTTTAATGTGTGGTTTTATCCAAACTGTGAAGCACTTTGCAGCTGTGTGTTGAGAAATGCCATACAAATAAAGTTATTACTATTATTATTTATGACCATTCCCTTTCAGACAAAGCAGGTAGTTTGTTTGGAGCAGCGTTTACCTGAATCATTCTCAGAAAACAAACAGCATGCAGACCAGTGTATGACAGACATGCAATACAGAACAGGTGAACTGCTGAATTTTAGAAATGCACCTGTGGATAGTCCAAACATGTGCAGACTACTTCACGCAAAACTAGTTTCCTAATGATTTTAAAAAGGTGAGTTGCTCATATGAAACATTTAATAAAAGGAAAACTTGCCACGCTTCTTCCTTCAATTACAAAGTTTGTAGTACAGTAAGAATAAAGTAGTCCCCCCCAAGCTTCCGCAGTGAGCGCATGCATGATTAAAATAAGGTCAGTTCCTTGCCTTTCTCAGCACTTTGAGCACTTCAGCTGCTTGCTCCATCTTCTGCTCCCGGAGAAGCCTCTGGATTTCCCGGACCCAAGCCACCCGCCTGAAATATGGGCTGTGGTTGGTTTTCCGCAGCATCCCTGGAAGCTTGTCGGACTTGAGCATCAAGGAGGTAAACAAGAAGTCTCCGCCGCTCCTGCCGCTACTCCTCTCGCTCTCTCCAGGAATATCATTTCTCTGGCGTCTCCGCTTTGTCAATTTGCTATCAAAATCGAGACTTCTTTGTCTGGTCAACTTAGAACCCATCACTCCTGAGAGGATGTGTCACTGTTGGTGCTGAGAGCGAATTTACAGCGCGCAGCCAAAACATCACACTTAACTTGAAATGTGAGGAGATGCATAAAATAGTGCCTCAAAGTTTGAAGGCTATTAACTAACCGCACAGCATCACTATCGCAAATGTGTGGCTGGTTTCGCCACCGTCTTCTCTCCGTCTGCATCTGTCCATGCGCTGCCGGAGCACTCTGGCATCCCTCGCTTTACTCAGAGATGGTGTTTCTTCTCAGCCAATCAGATCGAGATTTGCTACACAGCTCGAGAGTGCAGGAAACTCTCAGCTGAGTTTTCTTGCACAGTTATTATAGTTAACTAAATCTAAACTAAAAACTAAGACTGAGTGTGGAGAAAAAAAAGTATTAACGGAAATAATAAATGAAAGGATACAAAAAATGTATTTAGTTTGAGTCTTTGCCATTTTGGTTAAACTTGTTATTGCAACCTGAGGCTTTAGTGCATCTGTTTATTGAGACTTGGCATGTCTACATGACTGAGAATCACTGGTATTTCTACACACCGGCTACTTTTTTTGGTACACATGTTCATCCTGTTAAAGCAAACATCTAATCAGCCAATCAGCAACTCAACGCATTTACTGTAGGCATGCAGACATGACCAAGACCGCCTGCTGAAATTCAAACTCAGCATCAGAATAAGGAAGAGATTTAAGTGATAATTTAAGTGACTTTGAATGTAGCATGGTTGTTGGTGCCAGACTGCTGGTCTGAGTATTTCAGGAACCGGTGAGCTGAGGGGATTTTCACAACCATCTCTGGGTTTTACAGAGAATGGGCCAAAAAGGAGAAAACATCCAGTGAGCAGCAGTTCTGGGTGAAAATGCCTTGTTGATGCCAGAGTTCAGAGGAGAATAGCCAGACTGCTTCAAGCCGATAAAGCAACAGTAAGTGAAATAACCACTCGTTAACAGCCAAGGTATGCAAAAGAACATCTGTGCACAACACCTTGAACCTTAAAGCAGGTGTGTTTAAACAGCAGAAGACCGTACCAGCTATCACTCCTGTCAGCTAAGAGTGGGAAACTGAGGCTACAGTTCACAGGGACTGTCATGACGTCTGTGTGGCGGAAGTAGGACGACCCCAAAAACGCAGGACTCAAGCAGACTTGACTACAAGGGAGGT
>JAVDPK010002797.1:1844623-1864282 GCA_034780415.1 Cichlasoma orientale
ACACACACACACACACACACACACACACACACACACACACACACACACACACACACACACACACACACACATTTCACTGTCCAAAAACTTTCATCCAGCTGATTTACCGTGACTCCCACCACTGTCAGCTAAAAGCCATCAGACCCAGACTCTGGCTCCCTCAGCCATCTCTCTGTTTCCTCGTGTGGGTGTCAGCTCCCGGCTGATCACAGGACCTTTTTAGACTAAATAAAAGCACGGGAGCATCCTGCATTTTTTTTTTGTGTCTCATTTCCTACCTGAACCACCATCTGTGGGTAAGGCTGTGGTTTAAATGAAATGGTAATTACTGTTGTATTTTCTACAGGCTACAACTTCACCTCAGATAGTATGGCAAGCACTGAGAAACAGATCCTAACCTACCATCGCATTCTGGAGGCCTTTCGTTTCGCTTACGCAAAGAGAACCTTGCTTGGAGATCGGGACTTTCTCAACATCACAGGTGTAAGGTTATAGATTATGTCTCTAATGTCTGTGCTCAGAACAAATTTAAATATTAAAGGAATTTCTGGTTTGGCAGAATCAGGTTCTTGGCATGACGGGAAAAAAGGTAACATATTGCAGAAAAATAAAGTTACAAAGTTATTCATCAAACTTTGACATGAGCAGTCACCCTAACTTAGTGAATGCAGCTAATCATTCACTGCTTGAACAGGGAAAAACTAAATTAGCATTTATGCCTTCTAGTTTTCCAGATCTGTATAGACGTCAAAACCAGACAACAACAACAACAAAAACTCATACCTGGTTATTGCTTTCTAGCTATAAACAAACCCACACACTACAATCTGAAAACAGACTGCTCTCCTTCCCTCTGTTTAACCCATTACCACCTGCGACTGGCTCAACTCTGCAATCGTATACACATTTCTAGGTTTTCCATATTTATATTCATAATCTTTCTCCCCCAAAGCTCATCCAGAATATGACCTCACAGTCGTACGCCGATGCCCTCCGTGAAAAGATTACCGATGAAACCACACATCACATGAACTACTACGAGCCGGAGTTTTATCTGCCTGAAAACTACGGGACCTCACACCTCTCTGTGGTGGCTGAGGACGGAAGCGCTGTGGCTGCAACCAGCACTATCAACCAATAGTACGACTTCCTAATTGAACACTTTACAGAAGTGCGCGCAACTTGGATGATGTCTTACTGGTTATAGTTTTTCTGCAGTTTCGGCTCCAAAGTTATGTCGAGAACAACAGGGATAATTCTCAACAACGAGATGGACGACTTCAGCTCGCCATTAATCAACAACAGCTACGGTGTGCCTCCTTCGCCGAGCAACTTCATCAGGCCAGGTAACGTTACGACCGACACACTTGTACAAACTGAGAGCGCAGACTGATTAAAGGTCATGCAGAGGTCAGCCTGGCGTCAACCACAAAAAGTGGCTTTTGAATAATCTTTTGTGTGCATGTAGATGAATCTACTGTGATTCAGAGTTGAACGCATGCTTTTATTTGACCTCATCAATATAATCAGCTCATTCTTTTAAAAAGGGAAACGGCCAATGTCTTCAATGTGTCCAGCGATCCTTTTTGACAAAAACAGCAAAGTGAAGATGGCGGTCGGCGCTTCAGGAGGAACAAAAATCACCACCTCGGTCGCTCTGGTAAAATGCACGCTGATACCTCTGTAAAGCATTTGTACTCATTAAATATTGAAGCTAATTATTAACTTTTTTTCTATTTAATGCCTTTTTTTGTAGGTGATTCTAAATGCGCTGTTCTTCAACTATGATCTGAAAGAAGCTGTATCAGATCCAAGGATCCACAACCAGTTGAGCCCCAACAATACCGAAGCAGAGCTGGGTTTTGAGAAAGTGAGTGCCACAAAAAGTAAACAACAACAATCTTTCATCCGCAACCCTGACAAACACTGAATACATAAACCAAAGCCGTGGCAAAGACTGTTCACGTTTAGCTTCATGGATTAAAACCACAGTAACAACAAAGGAGGGAATAGTTGTACTATGGCTAGGGTGTGCTAATGGGCTCATTTGTTTCATCTTGTTTCACCTCTGCTCACAAAATATAGGAAAATACTTGTCAGATTCAAACTGATTGCAGGATACAAGAGACCAAAGCGGAGGGGCTGAGGTGGGAGATGAGGGAATGGCTAAGCTCAGCTAATCCAGAGCGGAGTGGTAAAGCTGTGATGTACCGCTGTGGCAGGCAGGTCGAGGATCCCAATGCAGACTCAAGAGAGGGTTAAACTCAGAAGCCTTTATTGCACAAACTAAACAAAGCTGGACGGGGCCAGCAGAACTGACTCTGAAATGAACACAGACAGGAAAGCACACAGTAGGTGGGAGATCAGTGATGATGACGCAACAAAGGACAAGGGGAAGACTGAGACAATAAATACAGAGTGGGGTAATGAGGGAACAGACAACAGGTGGGGAGCACAGCTGAACGTGATCATGGAAACGAGCCAAGGAAGTAAAACTAAACACAGATCACAGCAGACAAAGTGAAACAGGAAGAAACTGAACACGGAGACAAGAACGCAGACGTGACACAGGAGGCAGGTACATGAATGAACATAAACACAAAGAATCAAGACACATGCACAAACACAGAGGGAGGAACTAAACTGAGCAACAGAACCGAAAACATGATTAAACATACTCAAATGGAAACAAGAAGCCAAAGCCAGGGATCACAAACTAATGAGACAAAAGTTCAAAACACAAGAACACTGGGCAAACGGCCGTAACAAAAGCAAGCTGGCTCCCAGGGAGAAGTGTGGTGAAACGCAGCTGGAGCAGAAGTAGTTTAGAGGCATTTCGATCCCAACTCCCTCCTGTAATCAGATTACAAAGTGAAGATAAGAAGGGAGGGAGGAAGAGAAAGTGGAAGCTGAGGCAGTATTATTAGTTTACTATGTATTAAAACTTTGTTTTGAAGTTACCAGTAGTTTTTAACACTCACTGTTTTCACATCACATGATGTGAAAACAGTGATTGCTGGAATATTTCTTCACTGGTGGGGCAGAGAGTGCCGTGTTGTAAAGTGTGTTGAAGTGAGACGCTGGGAGGCGAGCTCAGTAACAAAAAGCAAAAACTTTATTTGGCCGAGTAAAGTCCAAAAACACAAATCCAAAACAGACGGTGAGCTTTACAGACGGCAAACACGAGATGATAAATGGAGGAAACCAGCAGATTCAATAAATGCACAACCAAACATAAAAATACAGTGCTTAATAAATTTATCAGACCTCCACCCACTTCACGGGTTATGTCACAGCTGCCTTAAATTATCAGTACTGGTAATTACCAAAATCATTTTTTTTATGTTTCTGTAATGGCTCTTTAACTGAAATGATATTTTTAATGCTATGAAATTTTTGTTATCCATGAATATTTAAATTTACAGTTATACAACTCATGCTGCATAAACCAAAACACATCTTTACACGGCAGTTCCCGTGTTGGGCCTAAACTGCATCCTCACTTATGGTTTGGTTTTGCAGAGCGTCCTGGATGGATTGACAAAGAAGAACCACGAGATAAAAATCCTCAGTCCGATAGGATCCGTGGTGCAGGCGGTGCTTCGTCGCGATGACAAGCTGTACGCTCAGTCTGATCATCGCAAGGGGGGGTATGCAGCAGGATACTGAAGACGTGAGCGCGCCTTATTATGCAAAGTCATTGTCGGTTGTGTGAACCTTGACACCAGTGAGACTACCTGAGAGATTAGAAAGTTAATAAAGATCCAGAAAATGTGTGTACATCAGCTAGTACCAACTGTACATGCCTGCATCAGAGTAGCAGTTGTACTTTAAATCTCGGTGCCGCCGCTGATTCCTCAGAACTTCGCGTCATCGCTTAATCTAGTGAACAAAATGTAAATAATTGAATGTTATTTTAAAGTGCAGCTCAGCTGTTGTTCTTTTTTGTTGTTGTTGTTGTTAAATATGAAAATAAAAGTAGCAGTAAATTAAATAAAAAGAAAAAAAATGTTCACACAGCCAGCGTACATGAATCTATTTATAAAGCACAAATCATTAGCTGTGTGAAACTGTTTCCTGTTATTGTTTTGATGTGTCACATTCATAAAACTGTGAGAGTGAACCCAAATGACCGAGAGCTATCGCTGTAATGAGGGACTGCGACACCTCAGGGTCAAACACTCTTAAAGAACACACAGAAAACAAGTAGTAATGTCCCAGAGTCCCCAGTTCAATGACATTTAATAACCTCTTTAAAACATTACAGCTGTTGCTGTCTGCTGTCACCTCCTTACTCAAGAGTGTTGAATTATAGATTATTTTTTGCTGTCAGTGTAATAGGCTCATGTGTAATAGAAACAGTATTTTAACACACCTACCACGCATACATTCATTAACAGTGGTTTGTAAACTGCTCTCAATGGGTTCTCTGCTGGCAAATACCTTCACAAACACAATCACGGTAGTATAAATCAAGCATTAGTCTTCTCATGCCTCCAGTAAGCTGCGATCAAGTGATCGGAGAGGTTGTTTCCCCATCGATATTTACTACACAAGAACGCTGAACAAGTTCAGACAAGCCCGCTCCTGTCAGGTAACGCTTAGCTACAAGCTTCAGTACATTAAAAAAGAAAAAAAATCTCCATCCTCCACAAGTTGATATAGAAAAATTAGATATAGATACTAAACTGCTTTTTGTACCAAGTGTAAACATGTTGACTTGCTTTTAGCGCCAGCCTCAAGTTCTTGGCTTCATTTCTCAATCTGGAACTTGATGTTTCTTAGCATGCACACAGTTCCTATTTAACACAGCCTACAGTTACTGTACAGCTGAGGTGAGGTCGTTTTGCAGATCGTTATCCTTCACTAAACTGCTGTTGGCACTCAAAGCAGGCTAATCTCGCCATGCTCATAAATACCAGAAAAATACACGGTATTATTTTTCACAACCTCGCTCAAGGCCGAACAAAGGATGGACTAAAAGTTGTTTTATTTTGCATATATAAAATTTTAAGCCAAAAGTCTCCTGCAGGAGGAGACCCGCCCACTGAGAGCCATAATTTAATGTCTGCATGTGTGTGTTTATTAAAGTGAGACTCATTCGCATTGCAATATCCACGTTGATGCTTGGATTCTTTGATGTATGCCTCAGAGAGCAGATCATTTTCTCACAAAGATGTGTTCCTACACACGCAGGCTCTCACTGAGCCTGACCTGATTTGTGACTTTTTTTTTTTTTATATATATTTTAAAAGAAAAAAAAAAATAGAACAACAAGCATAGAACAGCTATCAAAAAATGTGGGGATGTTCTGTATGAGTGAGTTTGGGTTTGGGTTGTGACTAAGTATTGTAACTGGTTTCCACATTAGCATTCCGTGTGTTTTATTTTTTCCCAGTCACTTTTTTTTTTGTCCTTTTCTTGAATTGTTTGTCTTCCGTGTGTGACCTCTAGCCTGGCGTTTCAGTTAAGGATTTTGGACTTTTCTCTTTCTCTGTTATCCTGTGTTTGGATCCTGCCTCCACTGTGAACCATTACAGTCTATTGGCAGGTTAGCCTTTAGTGGAGGGAGCAGGTGGAGAGTTACAGGTACTTGGAGAGACTGCAACCACATTGTGTGTGTCAGTATTACATTTAACATGCCAAAATGTTTACATTTACTGTATTTGTGTTACCTGCAGTGGTTACAGCTGCTCTGGGAAGAAGCTGAAGAAAAAAAAAGAAAAAATTCTCGTCACCGAATCTGGAATTTTCCTTTAGGGCCCAATTAAGCAAAGTCTCACTTCCACATATTAACTTCAGAGTTACGCAATGCAGAGAGACCAATTTACTAACACTTTAGGCAAGAAATAAAAATCTCAATTCTCTGTGAATATCGGAGTCTACGTGTAGCTTTAATTTGATTCGCTGCCTCGAATGGCATTGTGACAGATATATATATAATGACACAAAAAATTATGTAATAAAAGATAATTTGCCTCATCAAGGGACTTTGTGAGTGAAAGTGTGCCGAGTCATCACAGGATTATTTAACTGCTCTGCTCTGAGTGAGAGGCCATTAGTGGAAAGACGATTTCTGCGCACTTTAAAACGATGCTCACTTTAAGTGGTTGTCGTTTATACAAAGAGGGCAAGATCATGACATTAAAGTAGCAAAGTTGCAACTTACCCAGATTAACTCATTTGTCATACAACAAAGACAGCGGCGCTTCACACGGAGTCAAATTTGCATGTTCTCATAATTCTCATCTAGTGCTTCAAAGGAGAACGGAGCCGAATCCACTTAAGAAATCATTACTAATTCATAAGGTTCTCTACTGAAACATATCTCATTACTGCTTTCTTTGTTCCAGTGCTGCTCTGTGTAAAAGTATAAAGCAAAATTATTATTCCTGTCATACTATACAAACAACAAGGAATACACGTTTAAAGAAATGTAGAAAAGTGATTGGTTGCACAAAGAAATGCAGTGCTCCGGGTTTGTGGTTTATAAGGATTTTTTTTTATTACAAACAATACAAAATATGTTCATAAAACATAAAAAAAAAATACAAAATATTTAGAATGTGTTAAAATATACTTCCTTTTTTTTCTTTTCTTTTTTTATAGGGTAATTTTGGGCTTATAGCATGGGCTCCAATCTGAGTAAGATTGCTTCATATAAAGTTAAATCTTTAATGTCACAGTAAAAGTTGTCTGGGAAGCTGCCAGCATACCAGTCAGGCTGTCACATTAAAAATGTTAAATGGCTCATCTTTAGTAAACATTTCTTACGCAGAATAAGGAAAACAGAACATTCGCTGATCATGTGATTTAGCAGACACACACGGTACACACTGCTCCTACAGTTCATGAAGGCAAATGTGAGCACTTTTGTGATTGCAAGCATAATTTGTGCCCCTGTTGGCCACATTGCCTTAAAAAATGTTTTCATTTCAGCTCAGCTCCTACTTTCACTGAGTTCCAGGCACACATAAGCAACACTAAAAGCAGCTCTGACAGGGCAAGCGACAATCTTTGACAAAAGAGAATGTCGTCAGCCTCTATGACAGCTGTCATTGAGGCTAGCGCTATAAAAATGTGCATTATCATTATAAAACTGTTGCAAACATTCAAAACACCTTAAAGACCAGTTTCCGAGATGAACTTTGTCCTAAACGTGCTGTAGCTGTACACGCAGTAATTGCATTCTTATCTGTTTTTATGGGAATTCTCAGTGAGTGCGAAAAAACAACAAACAGTAACAAAAACTTCTCAGCAGCTGCACAAATGTGGAAATGTTGATACATGGATGAACGCAAAGTTCACTGGAAACAGTTTGCCACATTTCTTTCATCATCTTAGGGCACGTTTCTGCAATATTGTAATGGCACTGGACTGGAAATTAGCGGCGCATGTGCCTGTTTTCTAATATTTGCATGGGTGTAGTTGACAAAAATATTAATAAATCACCTTTTTTGGTTATTTGCTGAAAGATTCACCTTTAAATAATCTGAACTGACTGGATCTCACCGCTCATGTTTCTCGACCCAGCTCACTTCTTTTTGTCCAGCGGTGAAGAGTTCAGCAATAACTTTATTACATTGTATTAGAAATAACAGCCAAAAGTTTGAAAATGTGACCCAAGTTATTAAAAAAATTGAAGTCATCCTCTAAGGTGAGTAGCTTCCTGATTGCCCCGTTTGGAAGGACCCACAGCACCATTTGCTCACCTTTTGTTGTCAGTGCTGCAACACATAGATTACTTTTAAGGCAAAGGGTCAGTTAGTCTAAAGGGCAGATATTAGTGGAAAGGTTACGCGTCCTCATGCTCAGTATCCAGCTGACATTCCCATCTTCCTGCTGTCGGATACAGCCGCAATGCAGCTGTTCTCCTTTTCCACAGCATTGACCACATTTAAAAAGTAACTCCAGTTCCCAGTCTTGTGTTCAAAACGTGTCGTTAGGCCGTTTATCACAGACTGAGGGTACACAACACACACAAAGACAAAAAATTAATACCACTTATCCTTAAGAGATTACAGATAAATTAAATCTGACTTTGTAGGATTATGGCCTTCTAATCTCCTTCAGAATCCATTATTATAGATGATTCCCCCCCCCAATAGATAGGCTAGTGAATTTAAATAATATTAATGGAGAGTGAGGATGAAAGGGAGTACTTCACCTTGTCAAAATGATTTTCAAAATTTACGTTGTTCTTTGAGTCGACAAAGATTATACGCTCAGCAATGGCATCTTTCAAGTTCATCCCCAGCCACTGGTGATTTATTATAGACTGCAAGGATAAAAGAACTGTAAGCAAACAAACAAGGAAGCAGATAAACAGGGAAACAAACTGAGTTTAATTATTGAATTACCAAGGCCATTGCTGTCGTAATCAGGCTTCCTCCTGATCCACCAATCACAAGAATCCCTCCAGACTTTGACTCCAGTATTGCTGGAGACATTGAGGAGGGAGGCCGTTCGCCTACGTAAAAATACAATAATACCCAATATCAGACAGAAATCACACTCAGTGATGACATGATGACACATGCGCGGCTCATGCCTGTAACTATACCTGGCCACAGTGTGTCTGCTCTCCCGCAAAAGTCAGCCAGCTCATTGTTGAGGATGATTCCTGTACGTTGAGAGTAAACAAATCCTCCAAATCTAGAGAACAAAGGGTACTCAGTCAGGTGAGGGGATGGATACACCTTATATTAATGTATTTCCTGGAGTAAAACTCTTCCTGCTCACACTTGGTTGATGGTGCTCGTGGCCGAGACCGCGAGGCCATCTTCATCGAGGACAGACACATGTGTCGTCCCAGTGCGATCTGACGAAGGCGTGACATTGTAGTAAGAGTTGTCGTGAGTCCTGTTTGAAGAAATCATCTTCCTGACGCGATCGATGAACGTCGGATCAATCAAGTGATCTGCGTGCTGAAGGAAAAATATCATTAAACACCTTAAAAATATCCGAGGTACTTCTGGTTTGAGATCTACAATCCCAATTCCAAAAAAGTTGGGACACTGTGTGAAATTTAAATGAAGACAGAATGCAATGATTTGCAAATCTCATAAAGCCATGTTTTATTCAGAAAGAATGAAGGAAACAAATCAAATGTTCAAAATGAAAAAAATGTACCATTATGAGAAAAAAAGGGGTAATTTTGAATTTAATGATGGCAACTCATCTTAAAAATGTTGGGACAGGGCGATGCTTAGCTGTGTGTAGGCTAGCTGCCCCCTTTTCTTTTAACAACAGTCTGTAAATGTCAATCTACGCCCCTACCCTCACCTGTGGTCACCAGCTTTGGGTAGTGACCGAAAGAATGAGATCGCGGATACAAGCGGTTTAAATGAGCTTCCTCCAAAGGATGGTTTGCCCTTAGAAAGGGTGAAGAGTGCAGTCATTTGGGAGGGGCTCAGAGTAGAGCTGCTACTCCCCCACATCGAAACGAGCCAGTTGAGGTGGTTTCGACATCTGACTAGGACGACTCCTGAGCGCCTCTTAAACCCAGGGTTGTAGAGATTATATCTCTCAGCTGGCCTGGGAAAGCCTCAGTGTACCACCGGATAAGAGGTGGCTCGGGAGAAGGAGGTCTGGGCTTCTCTGCTTAGGCTGCTGCCCCCACGACCCAGCAGAAGAAAATTTATATAACATACACCCCGACATAAAGTAGAAGTGATATTAAACAGAAATGAGAACAAAACAATGAGCTGAAAGACACTAAAATCCTTAAGAGAACTGTGGGAGATGGCGTAGTTGTACAGAATAAATCATCTCTTATGACATTTTGAACAATTTAATTTTTTGCCCTTGTATTAAAATTTTCCCCAGGAACACTAAGAAAAGGAGATTTCAGATTCCAACCTTGGTTTTATGAAACTTTGGATCACAGATGTGCTTCTTCTGGCCATTAGCAAATTTAGCTGCCTCTATAAAATGATGATACATCTGAATCTTCTTGTCACCAACCAGGGAGTTTGAAGTCAGTGAGAACCCTGCAGAAAAATTAGACGGTGAAAATCTGTTTGAGAACTTGTGACATAAGAAAAGTTTTTTACTACTTCTTTATATTTGAATTTCATTCAGTTGTAACAGCAGCTTGGTCCAAAAATCACACAAAATGCAAAACCTTCCATGACTTTGAGAATGAAGGCAAGCAGGGCGCCTCCAGCAGGTGGTGGAGGGATGTATAGCTTAGCATCTCCCAGAGGAACAGTCCAAGCATCTTCGACCTGCATGCGGAACGACTCCAAATCCTCCATAGTCAACTTCCCACCTGAGACAAAAATATAGAACATGTGTTACAAACTTTATCCTAAATTATTTAGTGTTTTTTTTTCCTAACAATGAATAAAATTAATGTTTTCTTTACAGTTAATTCCTTTTCAAATACAGCCCCTCGGGCTGCCAATACTGACACTGCACCAACCTGCAGCTTCTATGTCTCGGATTAAGTCCTGCCCTATCTTGCCAGTGTAGAATTCATCTGCTCCTCGACTGGCAATGCTTTCCATGGTTTTTGCAAGTTGAGGAAACTTTAGGATGTCTCCTGTGCTCAGAACAGTTTTGTTCTTGTGGCATAAAATTTCACTGAAGAAAAAAACACAAACACAAAAAAGGGGAAACAGAGAAAATGACAGAGCTGTCAAAACCAAAAACTGATGACGGGTCAAAGCAATACACCCCATGCATCCTAAGAATATGGCACAGCTAAAGCACTTCTGCACGGAAAAAATTAATGGCATGCTACACTGATACAACTGGAAATTAACACAGGGCACAGTTCAAGGAAATGTTCTTGAGTGGACCCAATAGCTGTTTATCAAGGATCTTTTATTTCCTTGTGGCCTTAGGTGTCAGTAAATCCCAAGAAACATCCAAAGCAATCCAAACACAACAGAGGAACCAGGAACTGGACTGAGATAAAAAACAAAACAAAACACAGACTAAATACGCAACATGGAAGACGGGAAGTAAAAACACGGAAAACCACATGAAGAATTACTGTAACCTTCAACATTAAACAGGAAGTAAACTGAAATACACAACACAGGGCGCATAAGGCTCATACTAAAAAACGAAGAATTGCAAAATGTAAACAAGGATCATAAAAACTGACTCTGTTTTTCATCGTAAAAAAACTAGACCTGGTCTTAATTATAAAGACTTTAGCTGTTCTCAGTTTAGAAACTGTAGGATCAAATGACCAATCAAGGCATAAAAGCACAAGACATGCAAATAAAAAGCTTCCAGGCATTTCTAACTCTGAAAAGGGAGACAACAGCAGCTCCAGCGCCTGACTAATCACCATATCTGTCATCAGTGCACTGCACCAGGTGAGACCCTGGATGCATTAGGAATGCAACACACTGACCAAACGGCACTGACGTGAAATTAATGCCCCCTAAAAGCACTGCCGAAACCTCAAAAGTACTGAAGCGTGATATCAGCGACACCCAAATCAAAAGAAACTCTGCATAACGTTCAGCCTAAACAAAACTCATTACTGACCCTTAACCTAGAGCCGAGCATGTGCCTCAAACACCCACGTGCACAAAACTGTACTGAGTCCATCAACAAGGCCAACCCCCTCGTAGAGAGTGAGCCACTGGCAAACACAAAGATAATTCCCTTTCAGTGAACACACCTTTTCAAAATGACTTACTCAGCTAAAATCTACCCCCGAAGGCAGTGAGTCAAACAAAGTTTTCCTCTCATCTTCTTTGCAGTGCCCCCATTTTTGCACCTCATAATGCAACACTGTTTATAGCTGTAAGTGCATGACGTGATTCTGAAAGGTTTCGAACGATGACTTATTTTCCTCAGAAAAAGTCTCTTTTTCGAGATTCCCTCCTGTATCGTAAACACTGTAAACTCTGTTTGTGCACACACTTTTGGAGAGCAGGCCAGACGTCCATAAATCAAATGCACTGTTTCACATTTTCCCCATGAAACCTGATCCCTGTATTTTTTTTTTTTTTTTTAATGAAAGAGCTCTCACAAACATTTTTGGTTGAAGGTTAATGCTACCTTTGCCTCTGAGCTGTTAAATCCTCATCCTGAAATATCACGTTATGAAAAACAGTGTGCACCCTTATGTCATTAAAATAACAATACTTCACTGAGAACAATAAGCTTGGTGACTGGGCTAAACCATTATGCAATGTGTAAAGTTAAGTTCTCAATTTTAAACCAAGAGGTTACATAAAACCATCATTAAATTAGTTAAACCAGGGATTTGCAGGAGAGGTCTTTGCTCCAGGATTTCTGCAGTGACAGATGCATGAAACAGGCTCCAGCAAGGATTACAAATGCCTTTAGTTCATCGGGCACTATCAAACATGTGACTTCAAACTGAAAATTTTCTTTGCAAGCATTAATTTAAAAAAGTAATCATAATTTGTTTCAAAGCAGTAATTGAAAAGCTGTACCACACAGATGATGCTTGTATGTAGTTTTTCACAAAGGGAACGGACAGAAGGGTTCCCAGAAAGGCTGGCAGAGGGATGCCATCCCTAGCCAGTTTAATTGTTGGCTCGAACAGCTTGGCCCAGGGCAGCTTCCCGTACTGTTTGTGAATTTCTTCATAGCCTCGCAGCTCTCCAGGAACGCCGATCCACTGGCTGCCTTCAATGTAAAAGTGGGAAAAGTAATGCAGCTGAATTAGACAAAATCTGTTACCAGATATTGTAAGTAAATCTGCCTACCTGTGGAAAGTTCGAATGTAGTGGGACACTCCTTTAACAGGTTTGGCTTGACTGACCGTGGGACAGTCTCTCTGAAGTTGTAGACTTTAACATGCCCTTAAAATAGATGAGAAATTAGAGTTAGATCGGCCTAATCATTCACTCATCATAAGAAACACAGTTTCGAGCAATGCATGTGACAACAGACTCAGACTCACCGTTCTTATTTCTGAGAGTTATTATAGACCCCCCTCCAATCCCCATGCTCTGAGGATTGACCACAGATGTGCACAGGAGAGCTGCAATGGCGCCATCTACTGCTGATCCACCCTGCTGAAGCATATTCCTGGAAGACAATTTTCGCTGTCTTTACGGGAAACTCACATTTAGTCAATAACATAGTCACCCACAAACACACGGGCTACACAACTCTTTTAGCGTTAGACCGAAACTTCCGGGTTAATTAATTAAAGATGTCAGTACGATGACGGCTGCCAGTAGACATGTTCGAACCACATCCTGTTGTTTGAGGTCGGCCTCAGGTAACATACCAGGAAGTCGCTGACCATGGTGGTGGTGTTCTTTTTCCTTTCTGTGTGTGATTTACTTGACTCACGAGATAACCTGGCATTAAAATATATATATATATATTTCTCACTTAGATGATCTAACTCAGTTATACGACTAATTAAGCCTGGGGCGCTTGTGAAAAGCCCTCAATAGGGCTTTTCAGCAGCAGGCTGGCGTGGGATCAAGGGTAGTCACTGAGCGACAAGAGAATGCACTCTTGGGAATGTTTTGGTCTTGATGCTGTCAGACCAGAGAGTCAATGGGATCGGGCAGAGAGTAAGAAAGGCAGAGGAGGCAGCAAAAGCAGCTGTCGGTGAAACAAAAAAAAAAAAAAGAAAGAAAAAGAAAAAAAAAAGTCGGGATTATATTACACACGGACAGCTCTTGGAGAAAAGTGAAGAACTGACTTGCACACAATACACTTTACATCTGCAGCTGGATAAAGATGGGTTATGAAATTAACAAAGTTCATGAAAAAAAAAGATCTGGAAGAGTTTTAAAGGCAGCTGAAGCTAAGATGCATCAGTTCTGATATTCTTGCAGGTATAGTTTAGTTAATTCTAATACTTTTAAAAAAGGAATACTTTGAGTTTAACAGAACACTTATTTTTTATGTCCCGCCCCAATTAAGTTGGATTGACACGCAGGTTTAAAAGAGGAAACCGGTTCTTGCTCAGTCCGCAGTGAATGATAAACACAAAGAGAGATAAAGATATCATTTGTCCCACGGCTACTGTAAAAGAACGAGGTCAGTATTTTAAACAACAAAAAAGCTGATGTGGGTTAAGTTTCTGTGATTACGTGATCTTGCCTCCTGTTGGCGTTGTGCCCGACGCTTTTACCTGCCTGAACATATTTAATGCGTCGGCTTTGAAATGAGAAATGAACCCATTTTAAACTCTGGCAGAGATCAGGGAGAACTATATCTATCTGCTGTCGTGAACACAAAAACAGGAAAGGTGTACTCACACCCTAGTGGGGGAAAAAAAAAAATCACTCATTCATCTTCATTTAGAGTTACAGTGTTGGCTGATTGATTGCTCGCTCAGCGGAGAACAAATAACTCAGCCGCAGAGTACATTAGAGAAAGAGGCCAATCAGAGGGACTAATATCAGGTACTGAGTTTTTCCTTTTACAGTTACAAGCACAAGCGGTGAGGAGAATCAGTGGCCTGCCTGCTTACTGATCTGCAGGTATTATCTCTATTCTTCACAGCCAATTAAATCTCGTAAACCGCTTATCGTATTGCTCAGTTCAGCTTTTTTTTTTTTTAATCAGAGTAGGGTGCGCCAGTCTAATGCTTATGTCAAAGCCAGTTTGTGAATTATTTGTAATAAAAGCTTAATTATAAAGGACCCAACATAAAGCGACAGCTACGCCGCTATATCAGCTAAACAAAAAGACATTTATCCTAAAAGGAAAAGGAAAATGGCAAAAAAAAAGAAAAAAAAATACTTCTGCGGCCAGTAAACCCAAATATCTCCCTGGTATCACCAAAGCAACACTAGTCTCACAGTCAGAAACTCAAAGAAAGCGCACTACTACAGCTCGGTGCCCTCAGGGTTGGTTCACACACTTGGTGGCCGCTTGCTGGGTTCACACTGGCTCCTCTGTGCCTCATTGCGCACACACACACACACACACACACACACACACACACACACACACACACACACACACACACACACACACACACACAGAGTCCTACTCCATGTAACATGAATAAAGACGTATGTAAAATGAAAATACTGTAGTTTAAGAACTACAAAAAAATCAATCAATTAATTAATTAATTAAAAAAAAAGAAAAAGTTTTCCAATTTCTAAAAAGCATTGGGGTCAAGACAAACTGTAGTCAAATTCGGTACTGATTTCGTCCAGCATTAACAACAGTTTCTCTCTATAAATAGGACTGATAGGAGACGAAACCGTACCTGCCAATCTCCGAGCAAATCTGCGAGTCTGCGGACACGGCCGCACGCTTGTAACTGCCGCTGGGGCATCTTCTGTCCAGGAACGAGGTGAAGCACAGGCACACGATCGCAACAATGCAAATGAAACCGATCAAAATAAAGCAGCACAACTTCCAGGGCTTGTATTTGGCCATTTAACTTTCTAAGGAGGAAACTTTGCGCTCAAGGAACTTGTTGCTACTGCAGCCACTCAGTGTGCGCACACGCTTTCAATGAGGTGTCTGCCCAATGATCCAAAAGAGGATTACCCTCCTTCCCGCCCCCCGCCTGTAAACTGAAAGTGAAGAGAGGACCGAATGTGTATTTCAGCCTTCTCATTATATACTTTATTCTCCCATGTTAAATTTCAAGAGTGACTTAGCTATGACCAAGGTTATTCCCAAAGGGTGAGAAATAATCACGCCACTGACTGCAGGTTTGTTCTCAGACTTGTTTGACTGTGTGATGTCAGTGTCGGTAAATGATCTAGAGATATGAAATTGATAGAAAATCTGTAGCCTCTCATTTCCCGGTGAAACCTCTCACCCTGTGAGAAACTAGAGTTCTACTGTCAGCTACAACACTGTGAACTCAGTGTCAGTGACCCAGTGGAAACAGGGATATTTAAAGTGAGATGTCGCAGATGCTGATCTCCTCCACATAAGGACCACGGCAGACTGCTGCTTCTTATTTTAATTTCGCCATCATAACTGAGCTCTGGTTGGTAAGACATAAAATAAGTAATTGCGAGACAAATTAAAAAAAAACCAAAAAAACAACACAGAACAAATTTCCGGGGATCTATTTTAAACTCTAAGCCAAGTTTCCTTGAAGTCCATTTTGCTTCCTCTTCCTTGCTCTGCTGTGTCTCCGTCCTGCTCTGCTGAACCTGTGCTTGCTCCCTCTCTCTATTTTTTAAAAAGGATTGACATGGCAGATGTTCCCTTTTGCCGTAACTGTGGGAGACCTAGATTGGAAGTAAAATCATGTACAACAATTTTCAAAATAAAAACATAAAAAAAGTAAAATAAAAAACATGCAAAATGTTAAATAATCAATCCCCACTCAAAACACAGGGTGAAATACTTGGGGAAGGTGATGGTTGGCCTGATTGCTAAGAGGCCGCGGGCTGGAGAAGAGATGGAGAAAAATCGTGTGGCAGAGACAGACAGATGGAAGCCAGTCAGAAGACTGCAGAGGCAGAAAGTGGGAGAAGAGAACAGAGAGAGTTCTGTGCAAATATCTGCAGCCTGATAGCAGCCTTCTTGTTAAATTGGTCATGCTCCCGTGAAGAAATGTCTAATTTCCTAGAGGGACACAATAATCTTTCATTTCGTAAACATGCTAAACAGTAATGACCGATGGAGGGGCGGCTCAAGGGTCATCAACAGGCACGGGAAAGCCAGAGCTGATGCTTGGTCTGAGACCGAGGGCTGGTGCAAGATGGAGCCGGGCACAAACATCGGAGCCAGAGCAGACAGAACCTGCAAAACAAAATAGATAACTAAAAACAAAACAAAACAGAAGAAACCTGGGTGGATCTCATGGTACCGAAGCTCTGATCTCACAACAACACACCTGTCTCCACTCCTATAGGCAGTCACAACAAGTACAGCGAGAGAGAATTATCCAGTCTGGGAATGTGGGAATCAGAGTTGGACTTACTGACATCAACACTGAAACCTTTAATTATGTGTGTAAAATAACACTTATTATCTCTCAGCCTGTGCGCATAAAGCTCCATTACAAGTGCAAAGCTCTTCAAATTATTTACAGGGCTAGATGTACGAACTTTTAAACTGATCTTACAGGACAAAGCCACATACCTTTCGCGTTTTTCCTGTTGTAGACTGAACTTGTAGCAGCAGCAGAAACTCTCTGATCAGACAGAAAAAAACCTGAAAACATGGAATAACTGAAATTATTGTCATTTCACTTTGACATTTAATGCACAATTATTGTGAGTCATTGTGAAGCTCTGAATGTGCTCTCACATTTCTTTATTCATTATTCATTCAAACTCTGAAACATCTTCAGTTTTTTTTTTATCCATCCATTCATCCATCTTGGACATGTTCCCCCAGATGAGGAACATGTCCAAGATCCCAGACAGTCTACAGTATTTACAAGCCTGATGCATAAAGCTCCAGCCTGGGCCACTCTGGGTTTCTGCCATGCAAGTCATTGCAACAGTGAGACACAAGGTTGGCTTTCTTCCTGTCTACGGGGCAGACCTGGTAATCTATCAGGTGACCACATGCTCAGTCTGATAATCCACCAGCTAACTGCGCATGATCATTCTGTGTGGGGAACAGGCAAAGCCATCCATCCATCCATTGGTGCATGCACTGTTCATAAAGGTATGGACGCTTGTTTCTGCCACTGAAAACTAAACAAAACATCCATTTACCATCCGTAAATCTGACTTTCAGGTTATTATCTCGAAATTTCAACTTAGGTATCCGAGAAAATAACTCAAAATTTCTTAAGTCAAAAGTTCTCTTAAAAGTTAAAAATTTGAAATTGCAACCCAAAAGTTTTGCTTAGCTCTGCCAGGCATTTTTTTTTTTTACAGTGGCAGAAACAAACTCCCGTATAAAGATGTCTTTGTATATTGTTGAGTAGTGTCATATTTTATAAGGCAGCTGTCAGACCAGTTTTCTGAGATTTTCTCTGGCTCAGTCCCATTGTCCCAGTGTTGGCTCTGCTTCCTCCTTTAGACTTGCAGTATCAATAATCATGGTGAAGTGAAACAACCACACATAAAGAAACTGCAACAAAAAGTGTTGATTAAATGTTGCTGAGTGGATAGTGTTACTGTACAGTGAAGAAGATGAGTGAGGGCAGGTGTATTCAGGAATACAGTCTCCACCAAGATGAACCTGAAGTCAGACAGAAAACAAACAGAAGCTGCCTGCCCGGGTAGCAAACGTCAATGATGGGAGGGACACCTGGCTGCAGTTAGTGACCTCAGGTGAGGAAATCACTCACTAAGATTCTAAATTTGCTAAACTGGCGTAGACTGTCGCTGTCTGGGGTGCTGACCCTCAAGTGGGGCAAAATCATAAGAGCCAGGGGAGAGTGTGTTTGCTCCTTTTATTGGATCAAATTCAACACAAGGGGGAGATGGTGTGCATACTTTAGAGAAATAAAGCAGCTCCTGTGACCGAGTGGATAAAAGATTACCTTTCCACACATTTTCATACATTTTTTTATTTATTTACTTTTATATTTTAATTCAATCATTAGTTTGGGCAAACTGACAGTAAACTATGCTGAAAATGTAAGCAAGTCATTGAGGTTTGGATCTCTTTTTCAGGAAACATAAAAAAGAAAAGGAAAGACTGCAGCGATTCCCGGAAGTGTTGCTGAGCCTGTGCAGTGATTTCCGTGACAGGATCACGCCTGTTTTTAGTGCAGTGCTCCCTGAAGATCATGAACATCCAGTATTGATTTTCAGCCTTGATCCCTGTGCACAGAAATTTCTCCAGAGTCTCTGAATTTCTTGATGACTCTAAGTACTGTAGATGATTGGATATTCAAAGTCTTTACAATTTTAAGGAACATTATTCTGTTTGTAGACACAGTTCATTTCCCACAGAACCTCTGCCCACCTTTACTTCTGAGAAGCAGATGCTCTTTTATGAACCAGTCATGTTGCTGAGCTGTTGCCAGTTAATGTTCTTCCAGCTGTTTCTTCTTTGCACCTTTTACTCTTCCAGCCTTTTGATCCCCCCTCTCCCAACTTTTGAGTTGTTTTGCTGCCATCAAATTTAAAATGAGCTAATCTTTTTCTTGAAATAGTAAAATGTCTCAGTTTAAACATTTGATGTTTTCTGTGTGTTTATTGTAAATAAAATATGGGTGTGCGTGCCTACAGCATTGAAAAGGAGCTTATTCAATTCCTTTTCAGCTGCGCTTCAGTAATTAATCTTTACAAAATGCAAATTAGTATGTCATGATTTCCACTTATGTAAGCACACAGAGATGGTGTATGAAGGATATCATACTGTAGGTCGCTGTGTTCCTATAAATAGCTCATAGTTATTATTATGCCCTTGATGCGTCATAACAACCCCCCCACCTCCCAAATTCACCACGCCAGCCTCTAGTCAATCACATCCACCATCATTGCCGCTGCACCTCTGCAGCTTTTAGTTCAAGGGATTTTTTCTTTTAAATCATCTTTTTGCAGCTTCTTACTTTTCATTCTCCGTTAGAGACGCAGTATTACTTTCCTTAATGTGTAACAGCGCACTTATAGGCTGGCAGATGAAAACTAAAATAGATGTTTTCTTCTATTCAGACAGATACATTTCTCTGGGAAGTAGAAATGAAACGGAGGAGCATGAAAAAGGAGCGTTCAAGAGCACTTGGAGTGCATTCTGAATTCACAGCTACTGAGTGGGGGGGGGGGGGGGGGGGGGGGGGGGGGGGGGGGGGGGGGGGGGGGG
>JAVDPK010002797.1:1864292-1875486 GCA_034780415.1 Cichlasoma orientale
AAAAAAACCCCCAAAAAAAACAAAAAACTGCTTCTTATAATTCAACACATTTATGCAACTGTGCTTGGCTACAGTTCACAGCTCCAGCACTAACATATAATATTACTGATCAAATTTCATAATTTGTCCTGCTTCAAAGCAGTAAAAAAAAAGTAGCTGTGAAAAGCACAACCTTGAGATACATTAGATGTTGTTGAGTATTTGTCAGAAATTGCTTTTTAGAGTAAGAACATCCAGCCATTAAAAACAGCCCATATAGAATAAATGCCAGGTTTGTGTAAGCGCCAAAATTAGAACAATGTGGCCATAAAATCTTCACAGTTCGCTGAATAGCAGCTTTCATTTATTTCATTTATTCTTTCATTTGCTAAAAAAAAAAAAAAAATCCCCAGTGAGTTAGTGAAATTTTTATTTCACTTTCGCATTCACAGTGAAAACCACTTGCTGGGTCTGCTGACGTAAAAAACTGATTGAACTGCATCAGTCCTCTGTTTGCTGTAATGAAACTGCTGTGGGAGTGGGTGGAAATTAAGCAGTTTAAGCTCAAAAAGGAATGAACGCCTCGCTCATTCAGCGGTGTCTGATTGGAAATGAGGACACAAGCATCTTCAAGTGTCCATTATGCCCACTCATCCAGTAAGTAATTTCAAGACAACTGAAACCTTGTGTTTGACAGTTTAACCATCGCGCCGCACTCATCCACAAAATCCAGATGTCAGAGGCAACGGATGTGGTTCGTATCTTTAAAAGACTGCCAACTTTCATGAGTGTTTTTGATTTACTTTAATTCATTGTTCACAGTTCAAACTCGCCTCATAAAGAGTAAAGCGGAAGGTGTTCCAACTTTCAAGGGAAGTCGTGAAGAATGATGTTGATAGTGTTTTTTTCCTGGTGTTCATCCTGCCTCCAGAAACGCCTGGCATTCAGTCCAATCTTCTATAAATGCTTCCACAAAGTAAAATGTAAGGAAGATGAATATCCGCTGATTCTTATGATGAACTCTGAGCAAACTTGGCATGCTTGATATTGGCAGGTCTTCAGAGCATGATGTTTAAGTGCTTCGGTGTTTCTTATTATTCTAAATGCTGTTTTATTCATTTGTTTTCAAGCTGTACCCAAGACATCCTCTAAAGCAGCATTGCTTAGCTCTTAAAAAAAAATGAAATAAATAAAACTGCACTCAACCCTGGTCTGATTTTTCTTGTCGCATACTTTCAGTGAGTTTGTAACGACACGCACTGAGATTCAGGTTAAGAAATGGAATCCAAATATGGTGTTGGAATTGTGAATTGCTTTTTATAGAAGTCCAAGCATGAATTTTACCAGGTTTCTGAAACTGGAAAGGCTTAATTATTGTTATTAATCAGAACCATGCATTTAAACGTCCAGTAGAAAAATATTCTCACTCCATAAAGGGCATTATTTCTAACGTTTATCTTAACCCTGAAGTTTAGAAAGCTATAGAACAGAAATTGAATTACAGTTAAAGCTGTCACTTCCTTCTGGTTTAATTTTGATGCTAGAAGCAGGATAACCAGTTATCTAACAAATGTGAAGATTGTTAATTAGTTTGCTAGAATTGCGTAAGTGACAGACACAAGCAACCAGCTTGTATTCGATGCGTGCCGTTCATGAAACGCTTTGTTTGTGGGGAACAAGCCCCTTCCCAGAATGAAACACTCATACTGTCAAATGTGTGGCAGAACATCTGGTTCCTATGTAGACTGCGCCCAGTGATGCAGAGTCAGTCAGCGTGCGCTGTTACTAAGCATAGTAAAAGTGAAAGTATTTGTCTAGAATCATCAAATAGCTAATTTTGAGCATGTGGATGGAGAGCAGGAATGGGAGAAATCATGAGAAAGAGCCACAAGAATCTGTGAGAGAAAGGGTGAACGGTCCCATTCCTGATTTACTGTTGTTTCTTTTATTCTTTTCTTTTTTCCTTTTGGTAAAGGGGTCGCACAAAGCAAATACACACAATGCAAATGAACTAAAGTCATCAACGGTGGCAGCACTATGACTCAGTGGTTAACACTACTGCCTCACAGCAAGGAGTGTGCGTGCGCTCTCCGTGCATTAAAACATGAAAGGTTAATTTGCCTTCAAAGTTCCCTTGACCGAACCACAAAGCTGAAATCAGGCTGTGTGAACAGCTGTGTGTTTGGGCAGCTCTGCGGCACACACAGTTTCCCACTGTTCCTAAAACTTAGCATGAGAACAAATTCCTATGGGGATTAATAAAGAATAATTAACTAACTCTGACCAGTGTTTCCAGCACCTTGTAGAATTTGTGCCACAAAGAATTAAGGCACTTTTGAAGGCAAAAAGGAGCACTTAATAAAGAGGATGGTGAGTACATATTGTCCTCTTTCCCTCAAGCTTTGCCACTAACCAAAGTTCTGAGATTTTGGTTCAAATTGACATGATAGCATCGCACAGTCGCTGCAGATTTGTAAGCTCCCGCTTTACCACAAAGCCTGTTGTGCATTCAGAGATGCTCTTCTGCATACCGTGGCTGTAATGAGTGATTATTTGAGTTACTGTTACTCCTCAGAAGGAGACCTGCTGCTCACTGGATATCAGACCATTCTCTGAAAAGTTGTGTGGGAAAATCCCAGCAGATCAGCAGTTTCTCAGATACTCAGACCGGCCCATCTGGCACCAACAACCACGGTCAAAGCCACTTAACTTACGTTTCTCCCACATCCTGATGTTAAGTTTGAACTTCAGCAGGTCATTTTGATAATGTCTACATGCCTAAATGCATCGGGGTACTGCAAAGTGATCGGCTGATTAGATATTGGTGTTAACGAGCAGCTGACCAGGTGTACCTAATAAAGTGTCCTAAGTGTAGATGCACTTTCAAGGAAAGTTTGTAGCTTTAAGGAGCTGTCATCCCACCAAACACATGCTGCAAACCGGATATGACACTGAAACAGAGAAAATATGCTTGAATTGTCGCCTAAGATGGGCTTCAGTAGAAGTGGGCGGGAATGATGTGAATATTTGCTGACAAGAAAATGTCATGTAAAATTTGCAGTTCGCAGATTCAGACAATTCCGATCAGACAAATACGTCGAGTGAGGAGTCTGGCTTTATCAGGCGAACAGTTAGGACACGCATGACTCCTGCTTTAAAGTGACTAACCAACTTTAAATAATTGATTAGCAGATAAGCGAGAGCTTTAGACTGAACTTGAAATTTGAGTTTTATCACAGTATCACTTGCTCGGTCCTGCAATGCTACCTGCTGTGCCTGGTTCTATTGTTTTAGTGTTGATATTACATTTCCTGAGGCTGCTCTCTAGATGGAGTGTTTTGATAATTCCGATGAAGGAAGTCTTTGTTCGCATTGTAGGCCCCAAGCTGCAGTTTGGTGAATTATTTACCCTCCTGATTAATCTTTCAGTAATATGAAAACGTGCCAAAGGGCGAGGCTAATAAGGATGTCTGATGTGATCACATTGAATACCACTCGGGGGAGGGTGGGGGGGACCTTTCAATAATTTAAAAAAAAAAAATTGCAGTTTAATTTTGATTGCAAAGGTTGCAGTATGATAATCATCCCATCAGGATTTGGATATTTCTTTATGAATATTTGTTTTGAACACAGGGCAGCAGCTGTGTGCACTGCAGCACTTGCCACGAACGTTTGGCCATCTGACCCCTGTGAGAGTTGATGCTGGACTCAGTGGGGTTGGGGGGGAGGGGGGTATGCAAAAATAGAATGTGACATGACCTCAAAAACTCTAAAAAACACATAATTTCAGTTTTATATAACTTTATCTTTTAAAGTTTTAAAGTTGAAAGTTCTTTAGAGTTTTGTTTCTTATGATGTTATCTGTGTTTCAAAGATGTGTATGTTTGTACCTTTTTTTTTCCTTGCACAGCTTATCTTCCTGTTGTTTTTTTTCACTTTCAGGCTGCCTCTGTGGACAATAAATGGGCCACATTGCACCCTGAGGCCTGAATGTCCCCTGCAGCTGCCCAGTGTCTACAGGAGGGGAGAGGAAAAAGAAAAAAGAAGAAAAAAGGGCAGCAGGGGGAACATGAAAGGAACATGATTCACACCTCTTACAGAAATGTTCTGATGGAAATGTTCCTAAAAGTTAAGCTCACACATCAGAATGTAATCTCACTACCATGTAAAGATGCTGCTGATGCTGACAAAATGAAGCAATAATGGCTCAGCATAGGTGACACTGGCCTGCCCTTGCTAAGACGCGGACAGATGATGGAATGATGAAAAAGGTAGCAGAGGAGCTAAAACGAGTCGATGTGGAAGGTGGGGGATGGGCGCAGTCGAGTGAAGATACTTTGCCTCTCCCTAGAGCTGTGGAGACAGGGACACAGATGTTGGAGAACAAAAATTCCCCTGAGAGAGTAGGGCAAAATCTCAGCTTTGCACTATGAGCACAATTTGTGAGAGCCTGAGCGTCTAATTGGCTGCGCGTATTAACATCACTACTTTTTGCCCTGCATCCCTGGACATCTGCTGTGAGAATTATGACCCTGGGTGTGCAGATGGGGTGAGACTGAAGGTGTTCTGTGCTTTTTATTTATTATTATTTTTTGTTTTCAGCATTTTTCCATTTGAACTTTGCTGTTATTATTTTTGAGTAACCCACAGTCAGATTTTCCATTATGTTCTTGACACCATCAGACCCAGATTATGTAACCATGTTGTTTGTTTGTTAGCAGGAGTCTAAAAGCTGATTTCGTCTGTATGTGTATGAGTCTCCCCTACACATGTGTAGCCTATAGATACTTCACACTGTCAAATATGCATAAAATGTATATCATTAACAACTTTCTCCTTAGAAACATGTCAGTGAATTAAAGAGAAATCCTTGTGGTATATACATTTTTATAATGAGATTTTAGGGATGATGAAGATTTAATGTCTGGTGCTAAATCTGGAAATTGCTTTCATTATTTGAGCTGTAATGATCTGAAGGACTGGAAGAATGTTTTGTTTTTCTTTATAGAATCATTTTCGTGCAAAGATATTCGTCTTAATGCATTTTTTTCTCCAAAGCTGTGGTTTTATTTTGCCTTTTGTGACATCCTGTAATATTTTTGCCTTGTTTTGTACTTCCCTGTTGTCTATCTCAAGGCTCATCGTGAGAAAAATGTTGCCTCGGTGTTAATTACAGAAAGGTTCTGATACTATTCGTATCTCAAAGGTCCTTCTAGCTCCTGAAGTATTTGATAAAAGCCCCACATCTGCAGGACACCGAGGAATTCCTTTACCTGTCCTTGAAAAATAACCACTCGCATTAATGTCACTGAAGTCACTTGTTGGGCCCTGATTGCTGTGTCTGGTGTAATAACATTTTTTAATTGATGTTTTTAATTGAATGCACCATCCACTGTGTGTAAAAATATGAATACTCTTATATGAACAGAAACTGTCACACTTTCTACAATGATCAAATTAAAAAGGGAACAAAGTTAATCGAGCGGCTCATTACGCGTGAAATTGTGTGTAATGACGTGGATCGGAGTGAACTTGTGCGTGTGACACGCGGCATCGCAACACAGTGCTGTCATCCAAACTTAGCGGAGCCCCCCGTGAAGCGCCAGACTGACCGGCTGGCTGACAGATCGAGCTGCTCTTCACATTTTCTGCTCCCGCTGCTCGTTCAGGTGGCCGCTGCTCCAACTTCATCTCTGCGCACCGCCAAGGGCTGATCGAGTGTGTGGATGTGGATTAGAGAGCGGTGTCCAACCGTCTGAGGCTGAACACCTGCACGTGGTGGAGGACTGCCCTCTTTTCCTTTACTTGACCTTCATCCTCCCTCAGCTTCACATCGCCTGTCAAACGAGCGCGAACGATGAGCTCCTCTCTTCCCAAAAGCGAGTCGACCACCTCTCTGCTGAGAACATCGGGGCCCCGCCGCAGGTCTGCGCACGGGGATCATGGTCCGCACGGTCACCGGAGCCACCGCTCTCACCATCATCCTTCCGGAGCTGGAGGCAGCGATGATGCAGTCAGCAGGGAAGACTGCGAGACCAGTGCGCGAAGACCTCTCTGTCAACCAAGACATGCCGATTCTCGGCACGTAAGTGACCATCATCGGACGCCGAAAAGTCATACTCACCGGCAGCAGACTCCCCTGGATGATGATGATGATGATGACTACACTCAGGAGGAAGTGAGGCACAGGACTAGCAGGCATGAGAAAGAGCACAGCAGGTCATCAAGATCCAAACGCTCTCATCATCACCACCACGACTCCTCTCGAGGTGAGATGCCCCCTGCTACGCATCTGCAGGGCGGATCCAGGCATGACAGGAGAGCCTCACCAACCCCATCTTATCCAAAAGACCAGGATGATGCTGCTTTCTTCTTCGAGCCTAGCGAGAGAGTCGTCACCGGGTCATCCTCCAGTCTCAGCTCCGACGCACCTGCGACAAGCGCACCTGTCCGGCCAGCACCCAGCCGCAAATCCAAAAGACTGAACGCAGCATCCTCTGAGTATGACTCCAGTCTTCATCCAATAGTGAAATCAGTTTTTGGGCAGGTAAGCATGCGGGCGGAGAGGGCATTTAAACTTCGAAAAATGTTCTAAAAGTAGAACAAAGCTCAAAATGCAACAAAAGTTAATTTAAAAAATGTCATATTATTTCATTACCGGAAGTCTGTGAAGAGTGTTGTAGTGTAGCACAATGCAAAGGGCAAAATGGTAAACGGTATAGCTCCTCAGCAGCAGCCTGAGTAAAGAATCCAGACTCATTAATCAGAGGAAACAAGAACATGTTTGTAATCAGATCTTGATTTAAAATGATTTGCAATGAAGAAAGATAGATTTTTTTTCTTATCTGCCCCATAAAGATGAAAATAGCCTCGTTACAAAGTGATGCAAGTTGCTCACTTTGAAACCCTTACTGGATTGCACTACTCTATCTTCATGTTCTGTCTCATCACGTGCATCACATTCAGACCATCTCCTTTCACAGATACAAAGAAAATGTTTTGAAAAGCATTAGGATCCATCAACAGGATAAAAAGTCTATAAAAAAGACATAAAGCAAATAATGATCAGATATTTAGCTTTTAATTGTGGGTTCCTGTTTGTTATTGCAAGGATTTGGTTGATTATCAGCGGTGTGGATGCTTATCATAAGAGCAGCTGACATTCACCAGCAGGTGGAGGTTTCACAGGTGAAATGAAGGTGAGGCTGGACTGACAGTCACCTCTGATGGGCAGATTAAAAATGAATGCACCTTTTCAGTCCAAATCTGGCTCCTGTTTGTTTTGGGTATCCATTACTTTCACGCACTCTGCGGTCTTTCATGCATCCCGATATGAATGCAGTCACTTTCATTGTGACTGTCGCCTGAGTGATGGCACGGGGGATCATCTTTCCCCCCAATTGGAAAATGTTTCAGTGATGAGAGCCCGTGTGCCGCTCACGCACACACAGAAGGGTAAGTGAACCGTTTATAAAGATATCATTCGTAACAGTTGCCAATAATGTGGCGAGTGACAAAATAGAGGCTTCATCACTTCACCACCTGTTCACTTCCAAATAAACTAGTTTTCTAAAGGCTGCCGCATCTCTCATGTTACTCAGACAGATGAGGAAGCTGCACAGCAGATTTTCAACCCCTTCCACCACATCTTTTTTCTTGTTTCATTTAAAATCCTTCTTCATCTGTGGATGATAAAAAGCTCAAGAGGAGACAATTACCTCCCTGTGTGCTAATGTGTTCTAGAAATAACTCCTCAATCCAGGCCAGAGCTTCAATCAGTCTTAGGGGTTCCAGTGAGGCAAAATCCATGCAGCGGTGTGCTATTTAAAGTCTCCAGAGCTGCTGATGTGCGTGGAATAACGAGATCTGATATTTTCTGCCTAGATCCTGCACGGGCAAAATTCAGATTCCTTGAGTCAGGGAACAGTGAGGGAGAACTGTGCTGGTGAAAGCTAGAAGCAGCTACAAATGTAATTTAGAATGCAGGATTACCGGACCAGCTTACCCACTTTAATTGATTTGTATTTTGCAAGTGAATCATCAAGTTTTCAAAGTGCTTTGTTTTCTGATGGCCCTGTGAAGTTCAGTCACGGCTGTTAAAAGTTAAAATGAATTTGTGAGTGGACGCGAGTTAGTTGTGCGTCTGTCTGCATCAGTGTTTGTGTGAAGGAGCCAGCGAGTGAATGATGCATGTGTGAGAGCGGCAGAAAAGTGAAGAAAGCCGGGAAGGCTTATGCAGGCATGTTTTGTTATTTATTTATTTTTTGCACCTGCTCAGCATCCTACCTAAGCTGTTTCATTTATTTGACAACACATCCATGATAATATGCCCTTAGTACTTCTTAAAGAGGGACATGGCATCTTGACACCGGGTCCGGCATGAGGCATTAAACTCCCTGCAAACTCTTTCTTTTCATATTTTCTTATGTAACATCAAGATCTGCACACAATCCTAACACAACTCATTCGCTGCATGTAGAGAAGGATAAAAATAGCCCAACAAGACCTGATTATGAGAGACTGGAGGAGGGAAGGGTGTTTTTTTTTTTCCTTTTTACTTTTTGTTTTGTCTTGGCAAAAAATATTCAGACTTCTGCGAGCGTGCCACCTGATTGAGAAAAACAGTAAATGTTTCTCCAAGCCATCAGCTGAAAATTCAGATTTAAATATATGAATCACAATGATTCACGGTGACCACAGATGCTAGTGTGGGGGTTAGAATAAGGACAAGTGAGTTTTGCTGCTTGCATTTTGGAGATTGTGTGTTTTAGTGAGGTTGTGACACTGTGATTCATTTGGTTTTTAATGCCAAATTTGATGTCCTTAAAGCATCCGTGCACCGTAATTAACTCCCATTATTCCAGCGCATTCTGGCCTTTGAACCATTCCGGCTTAAAAGGACACCTTGATGGAGGACACAGCATAAGTACTTTTATGTCCCAGTAGAAACATTGTTTCTATTTTAAGACACTAACGACGGCTCTCAGTTTTTGTGACCTTGTTTAACAGACCCTTGCGGGAACTGTGGAAATGCAGCCGAGAACTATTGTTGAAAGAGGTGTGATGAGAAATTATTATCAAGAAAAATGTCATTTTTCAAAAAATAAATTCAGTTGAAGGATAAGCATTGACCAGCAGAGGGAGCAAGTATCATTGGTACCAATGCTTTTGAGCTCACAGTGTGTGTGGGTGAGAGAGGGGGGGCGGAGGGGGGGGGGGGTGAGTGTGTGTCACATCAGGAAGCCAGGAGATGCAAAAGGGCAGGAAAAGAAAGTGAAGGAAGCGGGGGGAATCAGATAAATGAGGGGGACAAAGAGTGAAACAGGAAGAGAGCGCCTATACTGGCAGACTTGATGATTGTTATATAAGACAAACACTCATCAGCTCTCACTTCCTCGCTCCCACCTGACAGGTCTAAAGACAATCTGAGGAAAGGTCTTTAAACACAGATTAACTCCTCTTCCTGTTACTCATCTTGCGCTCGCATGCACTGACGTTTCCTTTTCTTTTTTTCCCCCGTTTTTTTCTTTTCTTTTCTTTTTTTTCCTTTTGCCTGGGTCACACTGACCTTGGTGACGTCAGAGAGGGGATAAAAAAAGAGAGTGCGCATAGAAAAAAAGTGCAAATGAGTAAAATAAGGAGAAAGATCTGGGTGAAAATAAGAGAAAGGGTCATTTTATTCACTAACATATGCCTCCCTCATGTCTAGAGCATAACAAGCTATTTTTAGACATATGGTAGGTATATTTATATCTCTGCTGACACAGAAGGAGGTAAAAATCACTCCTCTGTTAAACCTCCCCTTTTTTTTTGCGAGACAAGGATTAAAAGCCCATGCACACACGTGCACATGCTGCATTATGAACTGTATATGTGCGCGCGCTCGTGCGATGATGCTAAATATTTACGTAGACCTGAGGCTGAAAGAGAAAATGCGAGGGATAAATGAGTCAGAGAGAGAGAGAGAGAGAGAGAAAAACAGCAAAGGTTTAAATGACATGCAATAAAATGAGACTGAATATTTTTTTCCCCTCCTGACACACTGGCTGTTTAACTACTCTTACATAAAAGCAGATGTTTATACGAAAAATACTTTAATTCTGACTGTAATCTGATTGGAATGAGTGAATCAGCTGTAGGATAAAAACTATGACGTCTCAGCCCAAACACAAGAAGATGACGCAAGTGCGCACAGCGTGTCTTTTCGTCCCCCCTGATGACAAACTCAAAAACATCAATTCTGTGGCCACAGTCTGCTTGTCTTTGTAATATTAACTCTGCTTTAGAGGAGAGCAGCTGATGAACTCATGAGAGCTTATTATTACACCAGTCCCCTCCCTCACCCTCCTACACCTCTCAGCTCATTTAACACAGCTGATGGCTGTGGATGAAAAAGGATTATGTTTGACCTCAAATCTTCAATAAATGACAAAGGAAATAATTAATATTCCAACTTGATTGAGAGTCGTGCCTTGTGCACGTGTCCAAACTCTTGATAAATGGTTCCCCAATAACCATCTGCTGCTAATATTAGCCAACGTAAATGATGTGCTTCTGAGTGGGTAAAGTATTTGAGAGTGAGTGTGAAGGAGAAGGGAAAGGATACAGCAAAAAGAGAGCGAGAGGGATGGATCTCATCCCCGTGCACACTGTGGAGTGACATTATAAGAGCTGACGGCCCCTGTGTCTGACGTCTGATGTGTTCTGAAGTTCACAATGAGCCTCTGGTGAGAGGGTGGATGAATCACCCGGAGAACAACACAGAGGAGACGCTCAGATATTGAATGGGAGTTAGATGTGAAGCAAGTTGGGTGTGAATGTGTTTATTGTAATAGCAGTGAATAGACAAGGTCGAGCAGGAGAGGGAATTATGGACGGCACATCAGTGTCGCAGGAAGGAACTGCGAAGGTACCTCATGAGTGGGTGCTGCTGATAGAAAGAAGTTTTACTGCATTAAACTGCGGAAGGGTACCCAGGCCATTAAAACCTTTCTTCAGTCAAAAGTGTGTTGTTGTTTTTTTTGTTTGTGTATTTTTTAAATTTATTGTTGGATACACAACACTGCACTTGGTTGCCTGACCTTGAGTGATGCATGAGAATTTGACACTAGAAGTTTTGACATTCATCTGCTGAAAGGGAGGAAGTCCAATAAATGCCAGACAACTCAGGGTCCAACACACACACACACACACACACACACACACACACACACAC
>JAVDPK010002797.1:1882738-1895055 GCA_034780415.1 Cichlasoma orientale
ACACACACACACACACACACACACACACACACACACACACACACACACACACACACACACACACACACACAGATAATTCAAGTATAACCAAATCCCACCATGCTGCCTTATATACCAATACCATGCTGAGAGTGAGGTGAGGGGATGAAGGCAGTGGGGCTGTCTCTCAGATAATCTTCATGCCAAAGGATTATGTCACCTCATAGTTTACCCACAGAGAGAAAGATATATACAGCAGGATGCCAGGGATGAAATTTTAAGGTTGTTTTGCTGTTCTCAGCAGTGTTACTATACTTAGAGCAACATAATTTCAGGTTTTTGCTACATTCTAGTAGCAAGATCAAAAAAAAAGAACACATGAGGCTGAAAAGGTTGCAAAATGAGGCTGACTTGATTGTGCATGAGTGCCTGTTTTACAGCTAAAAATAGATATGGAAGCAAATATAATGGGGTGAAAAAAATGATAAGGTAGAGAAGTTGTTCTCATAGAGTTTGCATGCTTCAGTTTATTGTATGGTAGAGAGGGTCTGATCTACAGGTCTTCTGAGTTCTGCCTGAACCTTCAGGTTCAAGTCCATGTTTCAGGAATCTGTAGTGTCACCATGTCCAGTGCCTATTTTGACATGTGCAAATTCCAGGTGGACCAGAGAAGATCAATTATTATCACTATTATAAGCCTTTGCAACAGCTGATGATCTAGCCCAGTGATGTGACAGTGTATATTGTATATTGCTTTTTAACACTGATTTTTATTATTATTTTTGCCTTCCTCGGGTAACAAGCATAATGTTAACATAGTGTATTGTGACCTTTTTTTTAATATAGCAATGTAAACTAATACTAATACTGTCATGAGGTGTGTTGTGAGAGGACACAAATGCCAGACTCAGAGGCAGAATTACAATAAACAAAGTCATTTATTTAGGCTATTGCAAAGTCCCAAAACAAGTCAAAAAGCAGGGAAAATAAAAACCACGTGATAACAGACAACTCAACAAAAGAAAAGGGGGCACGGGACTATTTATATACAGAAGGCTAATCAGGCGAGTGGAACGTGCTGGGGAGCAGACTCACTAAAACAAGGACGCACAGAACATGCATAACTGACTAATAACTCCACAAATTGAAACAGTATCTGTAACTAAAATAGAACAAGAACTAAAGGCCTCAGAAATACGTGAAAATCAAAATCTAAACCATAAATAAACACGAGAATCAAACTGGGATTAAATCCAGGGACCATAACAAACACCGTCATGTTCGTGCTACAGCTCGTCAGTGTAAATTTGTTCGTGTCTGGAATTCATAGCTGAGCAGCATTTGGAGCTTTACCACTGAAAACAACTGCCACATCTGGAAACGATGCTACTGGAGGTGTGGGAGTGGGCCTGGCTCATTAACGCCGTGTGCTTTTTGCTGCTTGTGTCACTTGCTGCTCACAACGGCCAACGCTTTACTGGTGTGCGATCGCCAAATGTTGTTCTCGTGAATTGGATTTCGTCTTTGTGACTGAGACCTGGCTGAATATTATTGAGTTCCGTGCTTTCATCTCTAAATGGACTTGCCCCACCTTGCCTCTCTTAGCTGCTACACTCATATACTCCTACCCAGTCTCTCGGGTCAGCAGATCAGCTGCTCCTGATGGTACCTAAAACTAGGCTTGGAGAGGACCGGCAGTGCCAAATCTGTGGAATTATCTGCCACTGCATATTAGACAGGCCTCATCACTCACTCATATTAAATCACTTTTAAAAATCTCCTCTTTTCTTTGGCTTTTAACACCAAGAAAGATGCTGAGTGTTTAAATCTTTTATGTATTTTATATATATTATGTATCTCTTCTGTATTTTCTATCTATTTATTGAGCTGTTTCATGTATTTTATTGTTCTACTGTACTTTGGCCCCTGTGGGTGATCTAAGTGCTTTACAAATAAAGTTGGATTGGATTGGAAGTTAATGATAATGTATGGCTTAGAGTCACGCTCATTTAGCAGCACACAACCTCTGTGATATCATTAAGACCTTTTTGTGGAAAGAATGGAAATGCATTCAGCACTTTGGGGCAAAAACTACATTTCTGATATTCTGCTGCTGCTCAGCAGGTGCTGCAACCAGTATCCCCACACCCACATAATTTTTTACTGTAGAAAGATAGCATGATATCATCTTACATACTGTAGTTATGTCTAGTTCTGGCCACCAAAGCTCACCTCTGAACTCTGTGAACAATCTCTTCTTTGTTTAATTTTCAGAGTTTGTGCGGATGATGTCTCGGTGAGCTCCTGGCAGAAAACTAAAAACACAGCCTGGACCCGCTGCTGGCTTTGGAGGAAAAGGAGAGCAAGTAGCACAGAATACTGATGAATCTTGAACTTCTGAATCTGTCAATGAAGAAGACAGCAAAAAACATATCAACCCTGCCCTGAAACTGCCACGCTGAAGCACAAAAGCTGACGACTACAGTCGGGAGCAACACTGTTGAGAATTATATGCTGCTGCTGTTTCCTAGAGCATAAACAAAACCAATGGCTGCATTTCTGACTTTTGCAAAGTATATTTTAAAAACACATTTACCTTTAATGACGACATTTCTAATGTTGATGTGCTTTTTCGACCCAATGGGTGAAGGGTAAAGCTATTTTGCTCACCTATAAAATACATGCCATTATACTTTAATAACTGTAGCAATTAAGAAGAGGCAGCAGTATGCCAGCAAAACACCCAAACCAATACAGCACATTCCTTTTTTAATGCTGAGGGTATTTAAGCACAAATACAAATGGCAATATAGAAATATGTCACGTGACCTTGTCAAAGCAGTGTGTTTGTGTTTTGTGCATACTGTTGTTTCTTTCCATCTTATGCTGTACGTGTGTTATGTCACTGGAGACTATTGTCAAACCCCGATTAAGGCAAGCCAGTATTTGTTTGGTAATTATGTGTTATGTAGCACAGATACAGTTCTCTCATGACTTTAATAACATTTTACCTATTTTACTGTGATAAATATATACTATATATATGTGTGTCTTTGCCACTGTGCATACGACTGACAGACTCCTTCAACGGCAACTTGCTAATCTTGAAGACAGGCCTTATTTTTATATGTACAGCGTGTTTTGCTATGGCTGAATTACTCTGCAAGTTATCTCAGAATCCAGAAAAAAAGATGTTTTGACATTGAGTCTACGCCTCACTGTGTAGGTGTGCGATCAAACAAAGAGGTAAATTATAGCTGGAAGAGGGATTCGGTCAGTGCTTTTATTTTTATCAGCGAGCTTTGATAATTGTTGGTTTCTTTTACTGAGTAAAACTGAGTGAACAAAACATTTGTGAAGTAAAAAAAAAAAGAAAAAGAATCACACTTGGTGCGAATACACTTTTACCTTTAATACCTCAAAATCAGTCAAACAATAAACCTCACTCATGAGCTCCCTCCTGGCACATTCTTATCTTTAATACGCTGTACGGACAAAAGTATTGGGCCACCTACACCCCCCCACCCCCCCACCCCCACCCCCTGCAACTATAACAGCTTCTACTCTTCTGGGAAGGCTTTCAATAATATTGTGCAATAATATTTTGGCGTGTTTCTGTGGGAATTTTTGCCCACTCACCTCATGATTTCCATTCTAGTTCATCCCAAGGGTCTTTAATGAGATTGAGGTCAGGGCTCTGTAGGTTCTAACACACCAAACTCATCCAACTATGCCTTTATGAACCTTGCTTTGGCGGACATTCATGCTGGAACCCCAAACAGTTCCCACAAAGTTGGAAGCCCGTAACTCTTTAAGACTGGATTGGACAGGCGGTTGATTTTATACAACTGTGGCAATGGCACTGAATGAAACACCTGAAGAGGCGTAGTCCAATACTTTTGTCTGTGTAGTGTACCAGTTCCATTACCTTCATTATCAATATTTCCAAGGAAGCAGCGGAAGCTTCTTTATGGAAAAAAAAAAAGCCAAAGAAAGTTTACAAACACTGTCATGTGAGTCTAATCCAGTTTGGTAAGTAGATGCAATATTTTTCAGAAATTTGATGCACTGTATTACATTTTCAAAATGGCTGCGTGAAATGCCTTTTAGTTGTCGGGACAGCTAAATTATTTGTAGACTGTTTATGAATGGATGTGAGGGTACATGCATGCTATTTTAAAAAAAAGAAGAAAATCTTATGTTGTGATTTTACTTGTCTTAATTGTGTAAAACTATGCATGCTAATAAACTACTGCGATTTGTAGCAGAATCCATAAAAAATAAAGATTTTTATTCTAGCTTCAGATTAAGGCATGTGTGAGTGTCTCTTTCTTTTCTTTTTTTTTAACCTTTTTGCCTTATTTATTTTTTAATTTTTTAAAGAAACAGCCAGCTTAAAAATATCGAGATACAGCTCTCAGCAGACCTAGTAATCACACTCTGTGGTTGTATCTGCTCCCATATTTCTGTCATAAAAAAACTTTATTATTTTTAACTTCCACCCACAGATTCCGAACTCTGGAGATACCCAGAGGGACATTTGTCCTCTTACTGTATGTGGAGTGCTCGAGTTGAGGAGGAAAGCACTATATAAGAACCAGTCTATTTACCATTAAAATCTTCATGTAGCATAAACAAATGCCTAATTATGAGATGTGTTTTCATTCAATTACTTATATTTATTATATTATATTTGGTATACAAAACACACAAAATTTTATTAGGATGTTCCCTTGACTCCAGTGGAGGAAGTAGATGGATGTTCCCTTCAATGAATGAATGAATAAAAGTACACAAATTTAAACAGATAATAATAGACTTTTAGTCTAGACGTTTAGTTAAATATGTGAGAATTACATTTCAGTTTTATGTCCTGCAGCCGAACGTTTGCTTTGCGTTGTTTACAGGTTTGTAAAATTTTAAAATTATGTTCTCAACATTTCCCGAAGCCTCCAGCTGCAGTATTTACATCTACCTGACTTCATCCTTCTCTTTGCAGGTGGTTTTATTTATTTTAAACCAAATTTTGGACTTTTTAAATATTATAAAAATCATTTGAAAATTCATCAATAGAAAAATATACGCACAAGCACTTGGCACCAGCGGAAAGGAAAACTCCCTTTTAAAAGGGAGACATCTCTGGCTAAATCAGACTCTGGGAGGGGAAGACATCCATTGCAATAACCCCTGAATTCAAACTGGGAGCTGGTTCCACAGAAGAGGGGCCAGAAAGCTGAAGGTCTCCCATTTTACTCTTAAGTATCCTAGGAACCAGAAGTTAGCCAGTACTCTGAGAACAAAGTGCTCTGTTAGGATAATAAGGGATTATGATGTCTTTAAGATAAGATGGAGCCTGATTACCTTGTATGTGAGAAGAAGGATTTTAAATTTATTTCTGCAATTAACAGGGAGCCAATGGAGAGAAGCCAATCTTCCTCTGAAGACCACAATCTTTCTTCTCCCTGTGAGTACTCTCTCTGCAGCATTCTGGATCAACTGGAATCTTTTTCGGGGAGCTTTTAGGACAGCCTGGTAATAATGAATTAGAATAGTCCAGCCTAGAAGTAATAAATACACGCATTAGCTTTTCAGCATCACCCTGAGACAGGATGTTTCTAATTTTAGAGATATTGCACAAATGCAGGAAAACGGTCCTACATATTTGTTTTATATGTGGATTGAAGAACATATCCTGGTCAAAAATGACTTCAAGGGTCCTCACAGTGTAACTGGAGGCCAAGGTTATGCCATCCAGACTAAGTATCTGGTTAGACACCATATTTCTAAGATTTATAGGGGCGAGTACAATAACTTCAGTTCTGTCTGAATTTGGAAGAAGGTTAATTACAGGTCATCCAGGTCTTTAAGACATTCCTGCAGTTCACCTACCTGATTTGTGCCATCTGCCTCCATAGATAAATCTGGGCGTGATCTGCATAGCAATGAAAAGATATGCAGCGTTTTCTAATAATATTAATATTAATACTAAGGAAAACATATATGAAAAAGTACTGGTCCCAGCACAGAACCCTGTGGCTCTCCATGATTAACATTTGTCTGTGAAGAAAACTCCCCATTTACATGAACAAACTGAAGTCTATTAGATAAATGTCATTCAGTGCAGTTCCTTTAATGCCAGCAGTGTGTTCAAGTCTCTGTAGTGAAATATTATAGTCAACGGTATTGAACGCTGCACTGAGGTCTAGCAGGACAAGCACAGAGATGAGTCCATTGTCAGAGGCCATAAGAAGATCATTCATAACCTTCACTACTGCTGATTCTGTGCTATGATACACTCTAAATCAGATTGCTTTGCTATTTCAAATACTCACTAGAAATGATCAGTTAAAAACACAATATAACTGGTGGGATGGTATAATTCATGCAGCTGCAAGAATGCAGTCAGTCTTATCCACTTGTGTTTAAATCTGAATATTCATTAATTTTAGCAGTGTATTATTTTAAGATCTTTTTGAAACATTTAGTCTAACCTCAAGTAAAGTGTGTTTGAGATTTCTGCATGAATAGACTTCAGTAAATGGTTGGTTTGGGAGTGGCATGGGTGGAGCCATTCTCCTTCTGTAAGGTAGGCTGTTATTCTTGCTGTGTGATCCATATCTCATTTTGTTTATTGTTAATAGCATTATTATCTGATTTGATTTGATCAGGCATGAATGCGAAGCTGTAACAGCCTGACTCTGTGTCATATACGGTGTTTTCCGGCAGCTCTATTGTAATCAGATTAATACCATGTCCAACCCGGAGTGCAGTGACAGCAGCCCTCATTGGCCACCTGTTGCCATGTTGACTTTGTACAGTTCTGTCTGTCTATGGTCTATAGCTACAGCATGCTGACAAGAGGCTGCAAAGGCAGCATAGTGTCAGAAATCCCTGTTCTTCAGACCGGGCAGTACAGATGGAGCACCACCTGTCATCTCAATCCTTCTCGACACAGTTTCAAATCCAATGGCTTGTAAGACCAACTAATGGCTAATAAATACCTCATTTACCTTTAGCTGCTTTTATTTAACATAAACTGAACTTGTCAGTACTCACTAATTTACACATGTAGGGGTTTTTAAAGTCATATGAGTCCTGAGTAGTTGAAGGAGTAAAACTGACACTTGAAGCTGTCACGATCACTGTGCTGATCAACATTACAGTATTTTAAAGGGTTTTCACCGGGTTTGAATCTTTATTCTTAAACATATTTGCAGTCATGACAGTAAATAGATCAACTTTTGCACTGCGTTATATTCATATCCGTGGAGCTTTACAAGATCCCAGCCAGATAACTGGTACAGTAATGTATTGCAGGAACCTGTTGCCGAAGAGCTCGTAAATGACTCCTCGTTATAAATTCTTCTGCGCATTCACACGTTGATCCTGACAGCATGTGTTGTTCCAGCATTTGAAGACAATCGCTCTCAGTCTGCAGCTGTGAGCAGCAGCCACTAAGTCATTGTTCAAAGGATAGAAGAAGCTCTTGGCTTAGGCAGGCTTTCAGAGAAAAATCCTTGTTCATTTGAAAAATCTGTTGTTGTTCAAAAGGTTTTTTATTTTTTGAAAGAACAAGTAACCTGAAAGGGAAGCCCTGGGGTTTAAGTGTGCGGTTGTAGCTCTTACCTTGGTACTTTGTGCTGTGTTTGTCAGATGCAGACAGTGACTTACTCCTGATGTACCATTCAGCGCTGACTTCATACAGCATGGCTTTAAACGAGGCAGAAGATTTTCCCCGCAGCGTGGCGCACAGCTTCGTTGTTCTCTGTGTGATAACAACATGGCTCAGTTTGTATGGCCGTTTGACAACCTGCTGTGCCGGTACCACAGCATCTCCATCTCTGTGCGGTTCACTTATCTGTTTGTCATTGTGCCAGATGTGCTCAGAGGCTCTTTTGGTATCTGCAGCTTCTACTTGAGGATGCTTCTCAAGATATTTGAGGTGAGCGCGGTGTCTGTTTGGTGAATAACATATTAGAATGGTACGAAATTAAAATCGTTTAACTTCACATGTGTTTGACCCGGGAGTTTGCTAAATTATAAAATGTGGATTATTTAGTGATTATACATTGTGACCCCTGAGATATTAGTAAAGCACTTTTCATCATGCTGAACTGAAAAATGCATTACAGAACGGAGCTCCTTTGTTCTTCAGGCTCAGAGGGACTCTTAGAAGCACATGGGATGTTGCAGCTGCTTCTTCAGGGAGTAAGGCTTTATGACTCCACCCCAGGGAGAAGCAAGCATTTAGCAATGTGTCTACAATACTGACTGGCTCTCAGACAAAGTCAGCTACTCAGGAGAAATGTAGTGTCAATTAAAGCTGAACAACCATGCAGGGAGATGTTTGTTAAGTCAGGGGGATTGCAAACTGCTTTTCAAGCTTATCGAGGGTTTAAGGACCGTTCTAAACAACCTGTTACAGGCCAGCTGTTCCACCATTGGTGTTAAGTCTGTCTGTTACGGTGCTGAGGAGGTCCAAAAAGTATTAACTGACAGCAGTCTAAAGAAGCTGCAATGTGCAGGTTCCTGTAGTCACATTTCCTCACTCAGTGACTGCAAACAGGTGCATACTGCAAGATTAGCTGAAAAAACAATCAAGTTTCAAAATAGCATGCCTTCACCAGTGTCACAGGATTTTCTATTTCCAGGTTACACCGTGGTCACCTGGCCTCCAGTCCTAATCTGGACCAGAAGCCACATCTATTGCATGACCCACCTACATACTGTGGAAAAAGCATCTAGTGTGATGCACCTCAGTTCTTTCTTTGGGGTGTGTGGTGTTCCTTGAGGGACAAGCCAGTCCAACTTTAGTGCACTCATTAAAGCTTTGATTTTGCTGAGCTGCGAAAACCTTAGTTCTTTTCATGTCTTTTTTTTTTGTGTTTAAAAGAGTGGAGTGTTTAAGGTGAAATTGGACCACAATATCAGAACTGTTTCTGCAATTTTTCTGCATTGTTTTCTTAGCTGCAGGCTTCAGAGGCAAACATGGTTTCCCATCCTTTTCTGCAGCAGAGCTGTAGTCTCCAGGGAACATCTTGCCCAGTTTCATTACTTTGATCATATCCCTGAATGCGCTTCCCATTTTTTCTTTGGATCTCTGAACTTGAATGTATTTTGCAGCCCAGAGGGGTTATTACTGCTCATCTAACTCCACAAGAAAGCGCTTTGAATGTTCAGATTAAGTAGAAACGTGCTATATGAGTACCAGTCCACTTAAAGCTCCCAGTCAACAGAAGAATGAATGCAAATTGAAGTCTACTTATCATTTTGTTTTTTGTTCTGAATCAGTGGGCAACTGTACAAATGGTGCTGAGGGCAAAAGAAAAGAATCAACAACTCTACAAACCATATACAAATGGTAAACAAATTTAATTTCATATCTTTGTCAGTTATAAATGCTTATTTTCTTGTGTGTGTGTGTTTGATCATTAAATCACGCATTTCTCTTCCTCGCCCTCTCTGAAGGTGCCAAAGCACCACCAACATCTTTGGAGCAGGAGATCTGGGATCTCTGAAGTTCTGCCAACCGCCTGTGCTCAGAGACAGAGTTTGAGATGGCTGACATCTTCTACCTCTGCCGAAGAGGTGTGGAGAGCATTGTGGATGATGAATTAACCAAGCGATTTTCAGCACAGGAACTTGAGAGCTGGAATCTGTTGAATCGGAGGAACTACAACTTCCATCAAATGAGTCCGAGACCTACAGTCCTGTGGGGGCTGGGAGTTCTCATCCACTATGGCGTCCTGCTGCCTCTCTGGTTTGATTTGTGTCATATTATAAGAGCTGTGATTGGCTGAATGACTGCTGAGGAAACTATTTGTTCAGTTTTCTGCAGGGTTATTCTTGCAGTCACTGGCATTAGTCTCTTCCTACTCCTGACTACGTTAGTGGGGTTTTTACCTAATGCAGAGTAAGTCTGCATAACACCTAAAGTGATTAGTGATGTCTCCATAACCAAAGCCGCAACAGCTCCTGTGTTTTGTGTGCATCAGCCTGAAGAGATACAGAGTGAGTTTGTGGCAATGTGCTGTATGTCTTCTTCAGGTTAACATCCTACCTGAGTGAGAAGGTTCACCTGATGGGCTACTGTGTGGCCAATCACACCACACACATTGATGTGACAATCTTGGCCAATGAGCGCTGCTACTTATTGTTACAACATTTCTGTAAATGTGCTGACTTTTCATTAGAATGAGCGATTGTATTACATATATCAGCTTTTAGAGTATTTGAGACATGGAGAGTTTTTGTTCCTGAGGTTGGACAGATGCATCGCGGGTTGTTGGGGATGATCCAAAGAGGCATGGTCAAATCCTGCCTGCACATCTGGTTTGAAAGATCAGAAGTCAAAGACAGACACCTAGTGGCCAAGAGGTAATATTGCATTGTCTTGGCTTGATGGTGGGTGGGGGGTGTGGGGGGGGGGGGCTGCACAGACACTTTGTTTTTATCTACAGTACCAGTTTATATATCTATATAAATAATCCACTTGACTCCTTTTTTGTTAGTCAATCCCTATTGGACTATTTATGAGTGATGCATGCACATAGTTCAGCTTCTGAAATGGGATATGGCAGAAAAAAAGAGGACCATTTCTCCGGTTCCAGTGTGGCCAGCATCACTGCTGGACAAACTGTAATCATTTAGACTTAAGAAATACTCAAGAATGTTCATTTGGTTTAAGAAAATGGTTGATGGTAACCAGTGAGTTTTATAGGAGGCATGGCTGGATACGTCACTAGTGTGCAAAAGTCTTGAGCCGCCCATTGTTTCTTTATATTTTGCTGTGGTTTATTAAAACATCTGAAAACATACATGGAAATACAGTATGTGAGGCAAAAACAGAGTTTATACATTTCTAATGAGCTTTAAAGTCAATATTTGGTGTGACCACCTTTATTCTTCAACACAGCCTGAACTCTCTGAGGCAGCTTTCTCGTCATTTCTTTAAGTAGTCTTCAGGAATGGTTCTCCAGGATTCTTGACGGACATTTGAAGCTCTTCTCTGGATGTTTCTGCCTTTTGTTCCGTTGTCTATCAAGATGATTCCACACTGCTTCAATAATGTTGAGGTCCGGGGTCTGGGGAGGCCAATCCATGACTGATAGTGGTATACTGTGTGTTTTTCTACCCAGGAGGCTTCAGTGAACAGCAGATGGACACAGAACCAGATGTATCTCTGAGGTCCTGTGTCAGGTCTTTGAAACTTTGAAAGACCTTCAGAAGGTTTCTCAAGACCACTTTAAAACTTACAAGAAGCTCTGGCTCCTTGGGTGACTCAAGACTATTGCACAGTAGTGTACAATAGTGTGTGTGTCACTTAAGATAATGTGGGTCAGACATTCACCATTGCATGATTCCCTCTGTTTTTCACTAAATTTGGTCCATGTGATTAACACTGAAGTGTTCAACAGACACTGCAATTGACTGATTTTGGTAATTCATATAATTGCAGTGGGTAATATTAGATTTTAAGAGTTGGATTTTAATACAAATATTTTAATCTGTTTGCTCTGGTTTTTTATTTCAGGCTTAGTGATCATGTTGCTGATAAAACTAAACAGTCCATCCTCATCTTCCCTGAGGGAACGTATCACAATAAGCGTAATTGAAAGAGAAAGCAGCCGAAACAGCCTTACTGGTATTGTTACTTGTATTAACAACACGTCAGTAGTTATGTTCAAAAAAGGGCAGCTTTGAAATTGGCTGCACCATTTATCCCGTTGCCATTAAGGTAGAAAATTCAGTCCATTTCTTCCTCTCTCCTCATATCGCTCTTACCCACAGCTGACAGCACCTTTTACCGTCATCTTACAGGACGACCCTCGCTTCAGAGATGCTTTCTGGAACAGCAGTAAGTTTGGCCTGGTGCGTTATCTTTTGAGTATGATGAGCAGCTGGGCCATTGTATGTAGCATTTGGTACCTGCCACCTATGGACAGAGAGGTAAAATCCCACCTTAAAACTTCAGAGAAAAATATTTCCTAGTGACTAAGTGATTTTTAGTTCATGTATTGCTCAAATCAGCTTTTTAGGAGCCTGGTTGTTCTTGATGTTTGTGTGTAGATTACAAACTTTCTTCATATATCTGCGTTTTCTCAGGGATGGAGGATTGAAATGAGTCAAAGTCAATGATGCTTTCAAACAAGAGCTGCAGAAACTTTACAGCAACATTCTTGCAGGCGACGCTTGTTTCGTGGCCACGAAGAAACAAAGGAGGCGGTTCTGCTGGCACCAGTCCACAAAGTCTAGAGTCCTCTGTCTGTACTCTGAGTCATCCTCACCTGTGATGAGGCCAACTATGGCAGAGTCGTCAGAGAACTTCTGCAGATGGC
>JAVDPK010002797.1:1902575-1926433 GCA_034780415.1 Cichlasoma orientale
GAGAGTATGAGCAGCACAGTGGGGGAGTGGGGGGGGGGGCAAACTCTTTAAGAAAAGATGTCTGGCAGAATCACTGAAGGACAACCATCTGCTGTAATTGGTTGGGTGGGTCCCCAAGCAGCCCAGGCCTATAGCAGCATAACTAAGGGAGGGTTCAGGGTCACCTGATATAACCCTGACTATAAGCTTTATCAAAAATGAAATCTTAAACGTAGAGAGGGTTTCTGTCTCCTGAATCCAAGCTGCGAGCAGGAGAGGGGCCTGATTGCTGAAGGCTCTGCCTTCCCTCTACTTTTAGAAACTCTAGGAACCACAAGTAAGGCTGCAGTCAGAGATCGGAGAGCTCCAGGGGATATTATGAAGACTTTAATATATGAGCCTTGGTTAAAGGAAAAAAACAAACTTGTCATGGAACAATATAGAAACCTGATTTAGTGAGGATAGATCTCAACTGTTACTTCTGTTCATCAGTTCTGTCGTCTAAAACAGCTTTGCTGCCTTCTTCTAATCACTGTGTGACATAGCATGAATTATACAAATTTTTTTTAGTTAAAAATGGAACCAGTTTCAGTCACCATGGGAAAGTGAGCTTCTTTTCTTTGCACTGGCCTTCATTTTGTTTCCCTGACTCGTGGATACCAATAAGCCTTGAACATTATCACTGCTGAGCTGTTTAACTCACTCAGCTCTTCTCCCACTCACAGCTGTGTTCTGTGATAAGAAGGGCTCGAACCACACAAGGCATTGTCTTATCAGTAGGTCACAAGGAAGGATGTGTGTGTGCAGAAAGTAAAATAGCTTTACAAAATGTTGAGTCATGCATTATCCCCCCCAGCCCCCCAGCCCCCGGCTCTGGCTGTCCAGTAGAGCTGCACACTTTACTTACAGAGGTGTGAGATTAGTCAAATAGCATCATCATCATCATCCAGGATATCTTGTATGAAAGCTATTGAAAGCAGCTGTAACTCCTGCACAGTGCTTACTACTTCAACGAGCTAACGCCCAAACGTTTTGGCAACTTCCCTTCTCATCTAACTGACGTGACTCACTTCTTCTTTTTTTTCCACTTATTCATGCGGGATGCATTTGTTTTGCAATGCTATCCTATACTGTAATAGTATAACTAGTATACAATTACAGCAATATATAGTACTGTATATGTTCTAATGCTATTAGCGACAATATAGTATAGTAAACTATTTCCAGTACTACTACATTATAGTATACCATATTCTACGCGATATGCTACTGCAGGACACTGTGCATTATAATATTAAAAACCTGAATTATTTCACTATAGTGTCTTTCCCCCCTTTTTTGGTATAGTTGGCTTAATTTTCAGAATATCATTACAAACATTTTATATTTGGTATACAGAAGGATTCACGAGTGTGAAAATCACGTGAACCATATGCCATGGCCGTCGCACTCACCAGATCTCACCCCAGAACACCTGTGTGACTGCTGATCCACGTGCTGGACAGCATTATTTAGCACAATCAGCAAAAACACCAATGTAAAGAAATATATACAAGGGTAGGCTGTGGTGTTTAAAGAATGCCCAGTTAGTAGTGAGGGGCCCAAAATGTGCCAAGAAAATATCCCCTACATTGTTACACCACCAGCATACTGTTGATACAAAGCAGGATAGATCCATGTTTTTATGGTTCCGCAAAATTCTGAACATCTGAACATACTAATGTTGAGTATCCTCAGGAGGATCAGCCTCAGGAGGTGCTAACGTCTTCTACCGCCGCTTCATTGAAAGTGTTTTCACGGCTTGCATCTCTGTGTGGTTTTTGAGCTGCAAGATGATACACAAGAAGCAACTACAAAGGGTCATTAACATTGCACAGAAAATCATTGGCCACCCCCTTCCCTCCCTGAAGGACCTCTACAGTACCCACTGTCTCAAAAGGGCACGCAGCATCCTGCACGATTGCACACATCCAGGACACCAGGTGTTTAAGCTGCTGAGGTCACGGCCCACTCTTTGCAGCTATAACAGCTTGAACTCTTCTGGGAAGGTTTTCCACAAGGTTTAGGAGTGTTTATGGGAATTTTTGACCATTTTTCCAGAAGCACATTTGTGAGGTCAGACACTGATGTTGGATGAGAAGGCCTAGCTCACAGTCTCCACCCTAATTCATTATAAAGGTGTTATATTGGGGTGAGGTCAGGACTCTGTGCAGGCCAGTCAAGTTCTTCCACACCAAAATCACTCATCCATGTCTTTGTGCACCGAGAACACGTCTCCACTGCTCTAGAGTCCAGTGGCGGCGTGCTTTACGTCACTGCATCCGATGCTTTCCATTGCACTTGGTGATGCGAGGCTTGGATGCAGCTGCTCAGCCATGGAAACGCATTCCATGAAGCTCTCCACACACTGTTCTTGAGCTAATCCGAAGACCACATGAAGTTTGGAGGTCTGTAGCGATTGACTCTGCAGAAAGTTGGTGACCTCTGCGCACTATACACCTCAGTATCAACTGGCCCCGCTTTCTGTTTGGATGGGTCGGTGAATACTTTTGCAATGAAGTGTATTTCTGTAGATATGATATTGTGATTACTGCTTGCCTTTCTTTTAGCACCGATGTGGGACAGTATTCTGATTTTATTGTACAAAGTCTGACTCTGCAATGACGGTAAAGAATTAAGTTATCAGAGTGGATGTGAATGCACCACTTAGAAATCTGTCCCTGTGCGTGAGGGTAAGAACATAAAATCAACAGAACACATTTATATGAGAAATATATTCTCCGTCTAGCACTGTTCTGTTGAACGGCATTTATTGGGCAAGTGTGAAGAAACCACACATGGCATAGTTATGTCAAGGCCTGAAATTTGCTAATCACATCCCATTACTCATCAGCTAGTCGGAGGCAGGGGAGCGGTGACAGCAGTCAGCCATTTTACAACTTCCAGGAAAAGGCGTTTCCCCTCCTTTAATTTGTTCGGGCATGACATCTGAAGCATTCCTAAGATGATGATGATGATAAAATCTCAACACAGCTGACTCTAGGTCGTATGAGAAGCACTGTATTTAGTTCTTTCATAATATATAAGTGGTATTACAGAGGGGCTGTGTTCTGTCAAAACTGAAGGGAAAAAGTCTGTGTATGGCTCGCAAACACTCCCATAAACAAAGCATATTTGGGCAATAATGTGTAATACAGAAAAAGAGCCGGAAGCCTGCAGCTACGACAAACACACAGCCCCCTTCCTCATTTCCTCGTTTCCCTAGGAATCCAGACTTCAGTTGGAGTTGTTTGCTCAGTGGTGAGCTGACCTCAGATTTCTGCCTGATGGGCACTTTTTCTGCTGACAGACAATTTTTTTTTTTTTTTTCCTGTTGAGTTAAATTTATTCTGCACATTCTGAGACCCTTCTGTCAGTACTGGATGGCACAGGTGCAGAAACGGTGCAAAGTTTGCACCATCTGGTCTCGGTGGGCATTTTGGGGTGTCTGATTTTTCTACAAATGTGAGATTTTAATTTCACGAATCAAATGTGGTGGTTTAACTAAGAACACTGTTGTGCAGTTTGTTTCTCTCTGGCGTGCATGTGTTGTATATTTAAAGGATGAAGATGGGGCTAATGAACCTGGCAGGCTAAGTTTTGTAAGAATCAGACTAATCTTGGATGAAAGCTTTCTCTTTCAAAGGGGCTGTCAGCTTGTTAACTGCCTGTTAGATGAGTTAAATGTTTAGGAAAACATTTTGGCGGCACACACCTACCGTGCTCTTATGATTTGATCATGTAAGACGAGCAACAATGCTGAGGGGTGCACACACAGTACGAGCATTCATACATTTTTAAAACTTTCCTTCATGGTCAGTTTGCTGGTTGTGCTTAGATCATCACAGACTTTCCAAAAATATTCATGCTGCCACTTTCCATGGAATGGAATGATCCATCCACATACTGTAAATGAGTCTAAGACTTTCATTTGTTTTAAATCATTTAGAAGATCATGGGCAGTATTAGTTATTGCAAAAATAAGTGGATAATTTAGCTTTTAAATAGTGAATATAGAGACACATTAGACATGATCAGTTTTAGACTTTCAGGCAGCTCTAAAACACCCACCTTTCCAGGAATGAAATGAATAGCATTGCTGCTTCATAATCAGTGGATGTGTAAATAATTACTTTTGTCAAAACTCATTCAGACAAATGTCTAATAATGATGTGCCTCTCTTCAACAGATGGTTTAAACTGCTGGACAAGACTGGTAAGCCGGACAAAGACAGAGGAGAGGTGCTTGTGGACATCCAGTTCATGAGGAACAACATGACTGCCAGCATGTTCGACCTCTCCGCTGCTGGAAAATCCCGGTCTCGTCTGGGCAAGTTCAAGGACAAAGTTCGTGGCAAGAAAACGGAATCGGATTCTGTGACTAGTGTGGTGCCATCCTTCACTCAGGTCCTGACGGACAGTGAGGAGGAGGCCAACGGTGATGGTGAAGCAGCGGCGGGCAAGGATGGCAAACACAAGAAACACAAGATTAAGTCTTTGTTTTCTCCAAAGTCCAACCTGCAGAAGAGCATGTCGCAGTCCATGTCTGTTCTGCCTGGAAAGAACTCCACGCTGAGCGGCAGCCAATCGTCTGGTCTGAACGTCGAGTCCTCCGACGGTCAGGAACTCACTTTTTCAGCATTGCTCCTTTCCTCTGTCATTACATTGTGTTAACCTGCTCATGTCCTTTCAGGTAAAAAGAAGTTCAAGTTCATGATACATAAACGCTCAGGCAGCTCAGATAGCAAAGATTCATCAGCTGCTCATGAAAAACAGGCTCCTGTGGAACAGAGTAACTTGTGCATCAATGGCAGTCACATATACTGTGAAGAGCCGCCGCCTCGGACTTCTCGCATCAGCTCAAACTTCAGTCTGTCCAGTTCAGGCCATGGATCAATGGAAGATGTCCCTGAAAACTCTCCTCCACCTGAGTCACAAAAGGCAATGGGGCAATATTCACCTTGGGAGGAGGAGGAAGAGGACGAGGAGGAGGAGGAGATGCCTGAAGTAGAGCACCTAAAAGAAGAAGAAGAGGAGAAGGTTAGGAGGCAACAAAAGAAGCTTGAGAGTTTAGCTGAGGACAGCGAAAGACAAGAGGAAGAGGAGATAAGAAGGGCTGAAGAAGAGGAAGTTAAAAGGGTGCAAGAAGAGAAGATTAGAAGAGAGGGAGAGAAGAAAAGACAAGAGGAAGAAGAGAGGGTTAGGATGGAAGAAGAGCGTGAAAGATTGGCAGAGGAAAAGAGACTACAAGAACTAGAGAGAAGGAAACTTGAGGAGGAAGAAAAGAGGCAAAGGGATGAAGAGGAAAGGATTAGAATTGAGAAAGAGAAGAAGAGACTAGAAGAGGAGGAGAGGGTTAAGATGGAAGAGAAGAGAAGACGAGAAGAAGAGCAAAAACTAGCTGAGGAAAAGAGGAGACTTGAGGAAGAGAAAAGAGCTCAGGAAGAGAAGAGAAGGCAAGAAGAAGAGACAAAAATAGCAGAAGAAAAGAGATTACAGGAACTAGAGAGAAGGAAACTTGAGGAGGAAAGGATTAGAATTGAGGAAGAGAAGAAGAGACTAGAAGAGGAGGAGAGGGTTAGAATTGAGGAAGAGAAGAAGAGACTAGAAGAGGAGGAGAGGGTTAAGATGGAAGAGAAGAGAAGGCAAGAAGAAGAGGCAAAAATAGCAGAAGAAAAAAGATTACAGGAACTAGAGAGAAGGAAACTTGAGGAGGAAAGGATTAGAATTGAGGAAGAGAAGAAGAGACTAGAGGAGGCGGAGAGGGTTAAGATGGAAGAGAGGAGAAGGCGAGAAGAAGAGCAAAAACTAGCTGAGGAAAAGAGGAGACTTGAAGAAGAGAGAGTTAGAAAAGAAAAAGAGGAGAGGAGGAAGGAGGAAGAGAGGAGACAAAAAGAGGAGGAGGAGCTGCTGAGAAAACAAAAAGAAGAGCGTGAGAAAAAGAGAATACAGTTGGAGCAAGAAAGGAGGCAGAGGGAGGAAGAAGAGAGGAATAAGAAAGAGGAAGAGAAGAAAATACGAGAGGAGGAGGAACGAGCTAGGAAAGAAAAGGAAGAATATGAGAGACTGGAAGAGGAAAAAATGCGACAAGAGGAACAAAGAAGAATTGAGGAAGAGGAAAAAGTTAAAAAGGAAGAGGAGGAAAGGGTTAGGATGGAGGAAGAGATGGTGAGGAGAAAAGAGGAAAAGGAGAGGGCTAGAAAGGAAAAGGAAGAAATGGAGAGGCTGGAAGAACAGAGACTACTACAGGAACAAGAAAGGAGAAGGATTGAGCAGAAAGTTAGAAGGGAGGAAGAGGAGAGGATTAGGAGAGAGAAGAAAGAAGTAGAGGCAAGGAAGCTGGAAAAGTCCATGAGAAATGCAGACGAGTCAGAGAGGAAGGAAAACAAAACAAAAGATGAAGGTAGAGCTGCAGGGCAGAAATCCAAAGTGAGCAGTCCTGCAGGAGTCGCTTCTACTAATCCGTTTGATGAAAACTTCTCATGCAACCCCTTTGAGGAGATTCCCGAGTCCCCCCACAGCAGCACAGCCAAAGTGGCAACGGTTCAGCAAAGGTTAGTTAAAGCTATACGCTACGTGGATCACAAGCACTGCAATAAAAGCATCATTTAATAATATTAAATTTGAAGGCTTTAATTCACACACACACCCTCCTTAATTCTTAAGAACCTCAGTTATCTACAGTAAGTTGGTACTCTGACTTTATAGGGCAAGTTTATTTAATATCTAATGAATAAAAAGTTTAAAAAAAAAACATGTTGAGGAAAAAAGTTGCAGACAAGCTGGAAGGAAATGCATTAAAGGTGTTAAAATATTTGACTTTTAAGAGACACTGTCCTGTGCTGGTAATCTTTAAAGGGTTTAGTGATCATCCAAGGCGATCGCATTCACGTCTGGAGACGTTTGTCCAACTAAAGTGTTAGACTCTGATATTGTTAAGCATAGTTAGCTAAAGGGAATCATTATGACTGCGCGGTGTACCGGGGTTAAAAGCAGAACAGGTTAGCATCAGGAACAGAACAGAAAAAGAGGCAGTCAAGCTGACTTTGAATGCTTGATTAACAATATGATGATGATGATAATTTACATGTAGGGAAGGTGTTATCTGAAGTTACTTTATCTGCTGTTCAGTCAGCCACAGGTCAGCAGCAGTTCTTCTCCGCACTTCTCTTTTTACTGGAACATAAAAGTGACACAAGCCTGAACATTACGCAGCCGTGTGTGCGCATGTTAGTTTGGACAAGTGTGCAGGCTGGGCTGAAAGATTTGGGCTCTCTGCATAGTTTTACCTCATTATGTGAAGTGAAAAATGACTGTAGACTTTGGGAAGAACTCAGTTTGACAGCGGAAGCAGAGTCAAAGAAACTTCAGATGTGCTCGGCACATTTAAAACACACATTTCCTTTATTTCCTGACTCCTTTTATCTCACTTTGCTTTTAATTATACACATTTTTAAACTGAGAAAACCGTGTTCTCCTTTGGTTGTCCTATAACATTGCAAGAGAATTTGGTACGAGATGTCTTTAATTATAATTTTTCCCATTATTAAAAGCCAGTTTATTTATTTTTTTCTTGCATCATTAGTCTATTTTGACTTCCCCTGTTGGAAATTCCTGTAATTAAATGCTGAAGTATGCCTATCTGTCATAGTCTTTTCTCATTTCCAGGTGTCAGTCTGCTGTGTCGTCAGTGGGAAGTAAGACTGTTTCCCTGGATGAAAAGGACCTGATTAGTACTCAACGTGAGAAGCGACCAGCTCCTCAGCCGCCAGGAAGGAGTCAAGCTGAGAGACAGACTCACGGGGAGCAGGATGTGTCGGCAAGACATCTGGCACAAATTACCAAGCAAAGCAAAGACAAAGATGTCAAAACTGTCAGTGTTCCCCCTCAGCGCTCGGTGCAAATGATCGCTCCGCTGAGCAGGTCTCCCACAGATTCAAAGAACTCCCAGAGCCCGACGCAAAGTAATAACGCTAATGGAACAACAAATGCAGCCAAGCACAGTAAACGTCCTGCGCCGTCCGTACCTCATCCTGCGGAAGAAAAGCAGTCATCTGAACAAAAAACAAGCTCTAATCTAGGCGGTGCAGAGACCAAACAAGTTCAAGTTGTTTATGGCTTAAATCCATTTGAGGATGATGAAGATGAAAGTGAACTCACGGGCCGAGATGACACAACAGTCTCTAGTAGTGCTGGTTCAGTACGCTGGCCTGAAACTGGGTCACAAACTCAACCAAAACTCAAATCCTTAAAGATAGCCCATGCTCCCCCACCTCCTGCAAAGGATGACATCACCTCGAGCACTTTAATGAACCTCAGCACTGAAGGAAGCCATGCTGCAGATGATCAAAGTGCAGCTGCGCCTGATAGCAGTGCACTGCAAGCGTGCGACCCCGATTCTGATGCCACAAGTCCCGTGCACGTCCAGGAGAGTCTGCTCCAAGAGTCCCAGAATATAGTGGAGGCAGGTGTGAAGAAGGATGGGGCTCCGGCACCTTCACGCAGGTGAGATGGTTAAGTTGCCGGAAAGAAAGGTGAAAGAATAAGTTTTATAGCTCACACATTACAATGTTCCAAAAAGATTCGTCTTTATGCACATTTCAGTTGTATTATTTGCCAGGTTCAATCGCATTAGCTTTCACTGATATATTCCCAAACAGTAAATGTGTATCATTTACACTGTATTAAGCTTGATGTGGATAAACTAACTCAGTTTTATTATTATTATTATTTTCAGTTTAAGTGACTTTCGAATAGATTATCACCATGCAAGAAAAACACTACAGTTTCATTTTTACTCCCGTTCAACAAGTGCTCACATCTGTTTTTTCTGCTTTGTTTTCTCATCATTTCAGGCTTCAGCCTGTAAGACCTCTTAATCCTCTCGAGCAGCAGGGTGCCTCAGTCGTTCAAGGGGAAAATAAAAACAAATCCACAGGGATCCTCAGTGGAGTTCAGGACAAAACAAAGGTATTTCTTTCATCCCCTCTGGTTATAAAAAAAAAAGGAATGGACCGACGGAATTTAGATTTCTTGTAACCTGACACCTTTTGTTTGTTTTTGTTTTTTAAATTATGCTTTATGTTTCTCCACAGGTGACTGACAGTGGGATGAAAGGGCCTTACTCCCAGCTGACTCGAGAGGAGCTGATCTCTCTGGTCTTGAAACAGGAGAACCAGCTCAAGGAGAGAGATTATAAGATATCAGAGCTGGAGCAGTATATTGATAATTTACTTGTGCGGGTCATAGAAGAGAAGCCAAGTATCCTCATGTCCCTAAGCGCTATGAAGAAGGCTGCTTAGGTAGCTTTGCGGGTGTCACTGTATTCTTGCTGCACTTAATCTGTCCTGTTAGCAGACTTTATTCACACCAGTTCCACATTAGAAATCTCACTTTAAAGACTTCTCAACACAACTGGAATATTTTTGTTGCACAGTATGGGGGCGCACTTCAGATTTCAAAGATATCACCTAATAAAATTAAAGATTTAAAAAAATTCTTAAAAATCTGAGCTATTTCAGCGAAAGCATTCCGTTTGCAAAGAGTCTGTAGTTCTTTATATAATTAATAAAATTAGACATTTGTTCCATGTGAGACTTTGAAGAACATCTGTTTTATATATATTTGATCGTGGCTTTCATGTTGAACTGAATGTTTCTTCTAGAAGTAACTTTGATAAAAGTCGACTCGTCCCAGCAAAGCACACCAGCTGCGATTCATGGTTAAAATATGCAGTTGATTTCTCTCTGTAGAGCTTCATGTCCAAGTCGACGTGATGCTGCTGATCTCCATGTGCACTTTAAGTAGCTCACACTATTGACATGACACTGAATATTGTTTTTACTGCTTTAATAAATTTGCAAAATAAAATAAAACCTTGAATTAATTCAAACACTGTCTGCTGCCATTTTTTTTTAAATCATGAATTTATTTTCTAGCAATGTTTTCTGAAAACTATTTTAAGTCATGTCTGTGCACAATCTACTCAAAGTTAAATGTACATGCAGGTAATGCTTAATCTTAAAATCAGTCTTGACACTGATGGCATGCTAGATGCCATCAGTGTAACTGAACTGAGATAAGGTCACATTAGTCTATACTGGATATATATCATAATACAGGATAAGACTAGTAAAATACACTCTGGCCACTTCATTAGTTACATCAGTTCAACTGCTTGCAAATGCAAATATCGAATCAGCCAATCACATGGTAGCAACTCAGTGCATTTAGGTATGTAGATGGGGGTCAAAACAACCAATTCTGAAGGCAAAAGTGGATCCAAACCGGTACTAACAAGGTTTACCTAATAAAGTTGCATTTGAGTATAAATACCAGTCAGTGCTGTGCTTGTAAAATAAATCCAGAGCACCATTACAAATTTATTTTGAGGCAACATAAATTCACTCTTTAATTAAAACACTAGCCATATGTAAATAATGTAAAAGCACATAATACAGCATCAATAACTATACTCGCCACACATGCAACATTTGATCTCCTTTTGAAAAAAAAATCTAACGGTTAATCATAAAAAAAAAACTTCCAGTCATGTAGAGGCTAAAGTTGAAAATCACATTATTGTCAACATGTTTGATATTTATGTCACACTTTTGCTAAGATTGGTTTGTCTAAAGATAATCTGCTTGGATATCATTTTATGCAGCACAAAACGTGATGTTCTTAGATATTTTTTCAAGGATTGGTCATGAACAGACGGAGTAATTTGAAATAAACAATCCAGTAATATGAGCACAAATGAGAAACTTGTCTTGATGAGTTCTTGAGGCCTCGAACTGTGAAATTCTCTGTACCGCAGGGCGGAAATCAGCTGCTATTCAGAGACTCTTACAGCAGCCACAACATATTCAGTTGGTCTGCATGTGCAAAGAACATTACCCTAGAAGATTATGAACAATAAAACTGTAATCACTGTAAGGCATTTGAGAAAATCACTCCATTTTAAACTGTCAGATTCTCTGGTTGCGCCTTTTTTCTCCTGCTACACAAAGCTGTCAGTGACCTAGACTAACATCATCACTCTTTGTACTCAGGAATAATTCTCATATTATTAAAATTATTGTATTTTAGGATTTATGGGAGGTAGACTCAAGCAGAACTGTGAACACACCTTGATTGGGAATGCAGCCCGCCTCGCTTTTTACTTGTGCTTGATAGATTCAGGCTGTAAAAGACTTGATTTTAATCAATTTTAATCACAAATGAATGTGTGGGTATTTGGAAGTGTAAAATTTGTTGTTGGCAGTGTGGGACTTTGCTCTGTCTCTCTTTGTCCAACCTTCCTGAGACTGAGTGATAGCTTCAGTTAAGAAGAGAAGAGAACTTATCAGATATGATGCAGAGATATATATATATATATATATATATATATATATATATATTCTCCCAAAAACCTGTCATTCATAATGTGAAGGGAGCTCTGCAGCAACTGTATCCTTATTTCTTCTTTCTTCCTGCTTTCTAGTTTTTGCCGCCTCTTCCTCTTCTTGGATTCTTTGTCCTATATTGGTGTTGTGTTTCCCATTTAACACAGTGCCCAGTGAGCAGAAGAGTGTAAGTGGTCACTGAGTTTTGCAACCTGGGAATTTATTTCTGGGAATTATTTGCATACCCTGTTGCCCTGTTGCCCTGCAGCCTTGCTGGCTCTGGCTCCATTCTCAGGGTACCAGCCTGCTTAGTCCAATTCCCTGCTCTGGACACCTGCATGACTCACTTATACCTGCCCCCAGCCCCTACAGCGTGCTTGATTGTTCAGGGCTCCTGCACGCCTCCGATAGCAGCTTCACTCGTTCTCTCGTTCAATAAGTTCAGCAATCAGCAGCGCGCCTCTGAGTTTTTGTCTGCATGCAGCACATTCTGATGTCCTTTTATCCCTTCCTGTTGGAACAAGTAGCAAAGGCTGGAAGTAGCTGACAGTGATGTCTCTGTTATGCATTACGTGACCAGTTGTTTTAACCTTTTTTAAGTTTTAAGTTAACTCTTCTTTTTTTTGTATAACACGAGTTATAACGAGGTTGCCTCGGTTTTGCTGAACGTCTCTCATACCGCTGGTAATTTTCTCCATTGTTTTTTGTTCTGTCTGTTCATGCTCTCTGTAGCGGCATTCTCTGTTGTTCATCTTCTGCCTCATTCTTGCGTGAGTCTTCATCTTGATTGTGACGACGTCTGTGATGACGTCTTTTGCCGCCTCATTCTTTTGTGAGACTTCATCTGTGACTGCTCACACTACTTGAACTGTACTCTTTTGTGCTTTTTTTTGTGTTGCTTTTCTTCTGCATCAGTCTTTTCTTTTATTTGATGCCTGTTCTTTTTGCTGAAAATCCTCTCTGCACTCACATTTTCTCTTGTTCATTACTGCCTCATTCTCTGTGTTGCCCTCATGTCACACTGATTTGATCTTGTGAGTTGTACTCAAAGTAAGTAATTTATCCTGCTGTCATGAGTAGGCTACATGCCCCCTCTAACATCTCTTTCTTCCTCAGTCTTTTTAGTCTTGCATGCTGATGGCTCCATAGTAACATCACCAGAATTTCTTATTCCACGACCTGAATTTCATTCATATTTAATGACTTTCCTTGTTGTTTAATACTCAAGTCTCTCACTCCATTTTGCATTTATAAGATAAGACCCAAAGCTGATGATGTATGGTGCTTAAGGAGTTAAGAGGTCTACAGAGGACGTGATAGCTGCAACACTCCACACTGTCCTGAATCACCAAGAGCAGCAGGGGAGCGATGCTAGGCTGCTCTTTGTAGACTTTAGCCCAGCATTTAACTCTATCCTCCCTCACAAACTGGTGAAGAAACTGACAGACATGGGATTGTCTTATTACTTACCCACATTATGAGCGGGGAATGTGCGGGGAGGGTTTCGGACTTCTTATTCTTGGGCGTGAACATAGAGGAGGAGCTCACCTGAAGTGCCAACACCCACCGAGGATCCTCAGGAAGAACCACCTCAGTCAAACCTGCTTGTGTCCTCCAGAAAGAAAAGCACTCAAGAGGGTCATCACCACCTCCCAGAAGCTCACTGGATGCCCTCTTTCCCTTATTATTATTATTATTATTATTATTATGTATGGATTTCATTATTAACCCATGTCTCTGTGCTGTTAACACTATTCGTTTTTCTGACCAAAGCTTCCATCCATCCAGCCATCCGTCTGAGATGTATCTCCTTCTTTATCTCCTCTGATTGTTTATAAGCTGCATCTAACCGTGGAAAAGCGGACGGGGAAACTAAGCTCTTATCAAGATAAATTTAATTTTGTCTAGTAAATAATTTTTTTGCAATAAAACAGGGTGCACAAATACATGACGTTACAGTTTACACAAAAAACAAACAATTCTGGAACATATAAAATATATATCTAAGAACTACAAACACAGGTAAAAGTCACATTTCCTGCTTCACAGTCATCAGTGTCCCTAATGGTGTCATTTAATTAATATTTAAATGTGTCTGGAACAGTTGTTCGTCTGCTTTGGTGTTGTTAGCAGACTAAACAATTTTGTGGAGACCTCAGCAGATTTTTCATTGATTGTCTCATCAAAGATTTTGTTTATGGAAACATTTTGTTTTGGGAAAATGTTTCCATAATTCTGCTAAGAAAGAAGGTAAATGTTCCTTCTTAAAAAAACTGGATTTTACTTTTGGCAAAATTCTTCAGTCATAGAAGTAAATTTAATAAGAAAACCTTTGGTTCTGTGGTCTTCAGAAAGGATATGGAGTATTATTTTAAATTACTTACTGATTCAAAAGGTTATCAAAACATTTAATTTATGTTCCACATCAGCTCATCTCTTTTTTTGTTCTTATGTATACTGTTCACTGTATACTTGTTTTATTGTTGAATTTTTCGATAAAATTATTTATTTAAAAAATAAAAGACTGAAATCACTGCAGTTAAGCTTAACTGAAAGTTTATTTTTGATTGGCTACAGTGACCCTACAGTGACCCTACTCAGTTTTTGCTTAATTGGTTTAAAGACAGAAGCCATGAAGCACTCATGGGATGGGCTGCTGGTAACAACATAAAAAACTGCGCATGTTTTTCCAGCCTTTTCAAAGTGTGTATATGGTGAGGATGTAAGCATGTAGTTATATTAGGTATTTTCGAAGTAGGCTGTGTAGTGATACACTTAGTTGGTTGGTTTAAAAAAATATATCGCTTGTGTTTTAACAGCTTTTCTGTTATGAATAGTTGAGGTCTGAACCTGTGTATACCTTTAGAAATGAATATCTTTACAAACGCGACAGATTTAACACCACCAATCGGAACCTTCTAAGATCTGAACGTTGTTTCTGTCCGGACACATTATCGGGCTGTTTCCTGCAGACCGATGGCGGTCGTTGACAGTTTCAGAGAGTAGCAGGGCACTGTGTGTTTTTGCAAGTGTTCCTGCAAGTTTAATCCCTGTTTCATATCTTTAGCTGTTCCTTATGCGGCGGCAGGTTCTCCGAGGGTAATGTCTGCTGCGGGTATGAGCTGTCCGGGCTGCGGCTCCACAAACATTGTAGACGATGATCTGTACTCACAGGCTCAGCTGGTGTGTGTGGACTGCGGCTCTGTGGTGTCGGAGGGAGTATTGGCCAATGATCCAGTCGGAGGTTCAGGTACAAAAATAAAACTGAAGTTCAGTCTGTCCGGTTAGAATCCCCTCTTAAATATGAAAAAAATATTACGTGCCCTTCAGATATTTAGTTATGATGTTTTTAGTTTCGAGTGGGACCCTTTACGTTTGAAAAACAAACTTGTCTGTGCTCTCTGGTGGACAAATTATGTAATGAAGATACTTATTTTCCTCAGTTTGGCATTTCTCTAATGAATTACCATCTTACTGATACTCTCACCAGACACTTTATTAGGTACACCTTGCTGGTAGCGAGTTAGATCCCCTTTTGCCTTCAGAACTGCCTTAATTCTTCATAGCATAGATTCAACAAGGTCCTGGGAACATTACTCAGAGATTTTGGGCCATACTTGCATGATGGCGCCACACAGATTTGTCAGCTGAACATCCAGGACGTGGCTCCCATCCCACCACATCTCAAAGGTCATCTACTGGATGGAGATCTGAACAGCGTTGAGGCCCTTTGGTTCCAGTGACTCATCGTCATGTTCAGGAAACCAGTTTGAGATGATTTGACCTTTGTGACATGGCACATTATTCTGCTGGAAGCCCAAAGTGTGCCAAGAAAATATCCCCCACACTATTACACCACCAGCAGCCTGAACTGTTGATACAAGGCAGGATGGATCAGTGTGTTTATGTTGTTTACATCAAAATTCTGACCCTACCATTCACGGTCCAGTTTTGGTGAGCCTGTGTGAACTGCAGCTTCAGTTTCCTTTTCTTACCTGACAGTTATGGCACCCAGTGTGGTCTTCTGCTGCTGTAGTCCAGGTGCCGCTGGTTTGCAGCTGACCGGTGACCACAATTTCTATAGTACCGGAAAGTCTTTTCAGTGCTTGAATCTTTTAACAGCTTCTGGGAATAATGGCTACAAACTCCTGTTTTATTCTCTGCCACTGACAGTTTGGTTAAACACAAACTTGTTTAGATTATGCATTGAGACAGGCGGTCTCTAGAAGACAGGTAATAAAGTGGGACCCACCCCTAGGGTCCTTATAATTGGTTATTGTTCTGCTTTCATGTGCCATATTCAAATTGATTGTGCATGGTATGGTCCCGTTAGCTGTAACATTTGAGATGCCACAACGCTGCTGCAGTTCAATAAACTTTAAAAAAAAATGAAAACATAATTGCCCACAAAGATTGAACACAAATAATAAGATGTGAGTCCTGCAAAAACAAACAAAAGAGGAAGAAGAACCAACATGAACCAACCCCATGATGAGCCATCAGTTGCAGGCTTCACCCTCTTCTCCTTATTAAACTAAACTAATAAAACTAAAAGAGAAAACGGGACTGTTGGTAACAGCCAGTCCAACTAATAATTGTTAAACAAAACTGCAAAAGCAGCTGAGGTATAATGCCGGTGCTGACCGAGATGAGGCAGAGTGAGACACAGCCCCAGTGCTCCAGCTTCTCTGGCTTTATATGCATGCAGGTGAGCCTTCTGCACTCAGTCAGCAGTGGGGATGAATCAGAGAGAAGAGAGTAGGTTATAAATGATGACAAAACACAGTAGCTGGATGGTTGATGTGCCGGTGCACTAAGACACACAATGTGGGACCTCATCATCTAGCTTTTAACAGGTCACATGGAGATTTCAGAGGTCTGGTCTGCCTTGCGGTAGCAATAAATTGTCTACTCCTCAATATGGGGCAATAACTAAAGGGACACTTAAAGATTGTGAAGTAATATCCACATGAATTAGACTTATAAGTAAGCCAGTTCCATATATGGTGCAGTCCTAAAATGGTGCGTCTTAAAATGAAGAAGTATGAGGAGCATAAACCCGTGCAGACCAGTAGAATTTAAATTATGCTAGCACCACCGAAGGGCTAGGAGATATAACTCTTTACATTTCATCACTTTTTGTCTCTTACCATGATCATGGTTCCCTCTTGCAGATGTCAGCTTCAGTCGAACCACAGCTGTGACCAAAAAGCCGTGCACAAACCAGATCAAAGGTGAGGTCTTCCCCTCCAAAGGGAGCGTTCCCTTGCTTCTTTTAGTGAAGTTATTGCATGGTAATTCAACCCTGTTGCTCATTCATTTGCTCAAATGCATTTGCTTTACACCTGCAGGTCTGCAGCGCGTGAGAGCCATATGTCGGATTCTGATGGTCAACAGTGAGATTGAGGCTCTCTCAAAGACATATTACAGGATGGCCTACGAGCATAAAGCTTTCCTCAAAGTGAGCCTTCAGAAGAAAGATCTTCTTACTGGTTGCTGCGTGCTTGTAAGCTGCAGGCTGCTCAACTGGCCCATTACTATAGGAACCATCAGCTGTCTACTGGACGCCAACCCAATGGTGGTGGGAGCAGTTTATCAAGAAATGGTCAAGAACCTCAGCATTGAGGCCCCGATCGTCAGCATCACCGATGTAATAGAAGCTCACTGTCATGAGTAAGTGAAGAACTTTGAGCTCTGCAGTTCTCAGTCCTAAAATACAAAGTAAAAAGTTCAAAATGACTCATTTCTTGCAGTTGTAGAATAGCAGGAGATGAATATCTTCCAATTGCGGCCTCTCTAAACTTCCCCTTAATTCTTATTTTCCTCAGTTATATGGATGTCACATTTAAAAGCTAATTTACCGGTAGACCTTAGATAAATTATCCTTGATTAATTTAGATGTAGTTATTAGCTTTTATTTAAAAACTACAATTTTATACAGGAATGGTTTCATTTTGTTTTTGTTTGTTTTTTGGTTGCTTTTGATATGATTATAAAATAAAAAGTAGATTTTTCTGAGTTTAGCGTCCTTTTTTCTCTTGGCCTGACCTGATTCTTAAGGAGGTGCTTGCGTCTGCATCAGACTTTAAAACCTGTTTCATTGGAGTCATTTGAGGTTAACTGTGTTTATCTGAAAAGCTGCTTGTTAAAATATAAAGCTGTCAGTGCTCTAAATGATTTACCAGCTCAGGCTTTATCTAAAATTCACTGAGAACATTTCTCTTTGACAGATACAAAATTAGCTCAGTCCATGTTCCTGAAGAATTGGCTGAGAACTCGAGGGACTTGACCAAACGAGCTGCGGCCCTGGTGGAGCTGGCAGCAGATTCCTGGATTGTGACTGGCCGTAAGCCCATCCCCATAATGATGGCAGCAACGTATTTGGCCTGGCAATCCTTGAAACCCAACAAGCATCGCCTGAAATTCTCCCTGGACAAGTTCTGTCAGATCGCCAAAGTGAAAAAGCTCAAGCCTGCTATGAAGAGAGTTGCTGAGATTAAGGAGGTGCTGTGTAAGCTTGGCAAGGAAATCCCCTGGGCCGGGGAAGCAATGACACCAAATAATGTTATTCAGCAGGTTGAATGCATTCTGCAGCACAGGTATGCCCTTCTAAGGAGGGCTATGAGAACCCACGAGGATGCTCTGCTGGAGGAGAGTCAAGCCAGCTGTGCCGAGCCTCCGCTTGAAGTGACTGCTTCCTCCCAAACCTCAGAGTGTGTCGATCAGACTCCAATTACATCTGTTGTGAAACAAAATGGACCGAATGCTGATGGGAAAGAGCAACCAGGAGATGGAGACAGTAATCCACATGCACTGCCAGAGCACAGCGCCGCTCAGGAGAGCCAAGATGCACCAGGAAACTGGGGGAAAAGAGTTGTGTTTGCTCCCCCGTGTGTTATTCATGCTAAGAAAAGGCGAGTGGAGCAGTCTGAACACAAGGATGTGACCGGCGATGAGGAAATCTCTGACGGCGAAATCGACTCATACATTCGCACTCCTCAGGAGGCTCGAGACTTCGCTCTAATGCAGCAGATGTTGCCTTTGTCTGACAGTGGTAAATCATAAGCGAGGCGAGCGACTCCTTTATGGATGGGGTTGCATATTTAAGTTTATCTGCAGTTTATTTTTTATGACTCTTCTACTCAGGATGCAGACATTTTCATTATATTTGGCCTATAACTGATTTATGTAATGTTGTACTGTCCGTGTAACAGACTCTTTTGTGTTGCTGCTTATACTTGGTTCACTTTAAAAATCTTCACTCAGCACTTGAAAATGTAGCATAAGGAATTTAATCTGTGCAAATATTTTCTTTGAATAGAAATGGGAATAAAGTAAAGTGCCTGATTGAAAGGATTGCACCACGTTCACAGTGTGCGATGGCGTTTCATGATTTTATGATCTTTTTTTTTTTTTTTTTTTACAGCACAGCTCTCATCACTTAAAGGTACATTAATAGACGGCTGTAAGTGAAGTACAGTACAGGGGTCCGCAGCAAACAAAAAATCCTCAGGAACATGCTGAACATACACATACTGCACTGAAGTAGAGGTACCCTGGGTTAGTTTAAGAAGAGTGTATTGTATGTCACATAATCAAAGAATGTGTTTGAGTGGGACTCCGGTGGTTAGTCAAATATACACACACCAGCCACTTTAGTAGGCACACCTTGGTAGTACCAGGTTGGACCCTTTTTGCCTTCAAAACTGCCTTAATTTTTCATGGAAGGCACAAGGTGCTGGAAAAATTCCTCAGAGATTTTGGTCCATATTGACATGACGGTGTCGCACAGTTGCCGCAGTTTTGTCGGCTGCGCGCTCTGAAGGAGCTTTATTGGATTGAGATCTGGTGACTGTGGAGGCCGATTAAGTACAGTGAACTCATTGTCATGTGTGACACTGTGGCCATAAAGGGGTGGACATAGCATCAATACTCAGGCTGTCACATTTCAGTGATGCTCAGTTAGTGTTAAGTGGCCCAAAGTGTGCACTGTTACACTGCCAGCCTGGACTGTTGATACAAGCAGGCCATGCTTTCATGTTTACACCAGATTATCTAAATGTTGCAGCAGAAATCAAGACTCATCAGTTTTGCTGAACCTGCATGAATTGCAGCCTCAGTTTCCTGTTCTCAGCTGACAGGAGTGGCGCCCAGTGTGGTCTTCTGCTGCTGTAGCCCACCTGCTTCAAGGTTCAATGTGCTGTGCATTCAAAGATGCTCTTCTGCATACCTTGATGTTGGCTTCCTATCAGCTTGAAGCAGCCTGGCCATTCTCCTCTGACCTCTGGCACCAAAGTTCTCCCAGAGAACTGGATATTTCCTCTTTTTCAGGACATTCTCTGTAAACTCCAGAGACAGTTGTGTGGGAAAATCCCAGTAGATCAGCAGTCTCTGAAATACTCAGACCAGCTGTGCCACGTTCAAAGTCACTTAAATCACCTTTTTCCCCCCATTCTGATGTTCAGTTTGAACTTCAGCAGGCTGTCTTGACCATGTCTACATACCTAAATGAAGGTATCCTAATTTAGGTGAAGAAGGCAGTGTATGTAAAATAAGTCAGTTTCTCACACTAAAGCATTTGGAAGAGTTTTGTTCTGTGCATCATGTATGAAGTGTCTCATATACTGTACCAGTAATCCATGGACAGAAATGTGACCATCAAAACCACAAAGTTCAATTTATTCTTTTTTCCTGACAGACCTCTTTTGTGACACCACAAACTGTAAGAACAACTCTTCTGGATATGTGAGCCCCATTGAGTATAATAAGCCCTTTTTTGCTGAAGTCATGCTGACATATCCTTGCACATTCAGGGCCGTGGTATTGTGTGTGCTGGCTCTTTGTTGCATGAACTAGAAATACTTTTTTAATACAATACAGCCATCCCTTAAGATTACAGCTAACATGAGCATTTCCTGCTCTGAGAAGTCATAATGTCTGCTGTGGGAAAAGCCTATTCTGCTAAGCCTTCATTGTGTTGAGTGAATATGCAATTTCAGTCTCACTTCACCCAAAAAAGTTTGTTTAAATTGGAAATATCTCGCTGAATATTGCTGTGATTGAATACAATCCAGCTTAAAGCTCAAAATTCACTACAGTCATAATGGAAGCTATTTTGGAGAGCCAGATTCACATAAGCACCAAACTCAAGAGCTGAAAAATGAAGCAGACACACAAGTGCCCAAAACTGCAGTAACTCTTGTGGCCACTTGAAGCTGGTGTATAAGTGAGTCAGTCCTCACAGGTCCTGTGTTTAGATCTCCAATTTTACAGCATTACGTACTGGGATTAAAGTAGGACAGAACGATCCAAACCAGCAGTCTGGCTCCTTCTGTTAATAATCAATTAAATCAGATGGTTGGTAAAATACAATATCACGCAGCACCCTCTGCACACACCCTTTTTTCCTTCTTATCCCTGTTATGCATATCATGCACGCAGATGTCAAAGTTGAAGATGCAGAAATTCTGCATGCAGCCATCTAACTAGTGCTGCAAAACGGGAGCGAGATAAAAGAAATAACTTTGTTTAAAGTGGCAGGTGATTCCAGTTTGGATCGCAATCTGTCTGCAAGATAAAAGTATGTATTAACCGCGAGCGGCGTATTTTTCCAGTGAGAAAAAAGTTAATGTGATAAGATGGAGACAGATGCGATAAAGAGAGGACAGGAGAGGAAGATGAGATTATTTTCAAATGTAAGGACTGCTCAGCCAGTGGCATTTGATAAGCTGGAAATTTAAAGCTTTGTAATGTCCCAACTCTAGATTATCCTGATCAGACATTGGATCTGTGCTGCTGATGTAATATTAAAAGCAGATCAATCAGCTTTCAGGTTAAAAGTAAAATATAGACAAAAAAAAAATCATGCATGAGCAACTCAGTTACACAAATTTCCTCCTAACTAACTGGGTCCTGTAGTGCTGGAAAACACCAACTGCAGGAAGCAAACATCTTTCTTGGCAAGTATCGAACACACTGATGTGATTTGGGAGATCAATAAATTATCACATTTTTTTCCCCGTGTCCTAAACAGGCCTAATTGTTATGCAGACAACACTTTTCATCCTCCTCTTCCGTTTAATTAGTAAATTCAGCTGTGCAGCTCCACTCTGACCAAGTTGGATATAATTTCATTCCCTCTACTGCCATCACACACACACACACACACACACACTGGTCTGAAACAGGGAGGTCATTTATTCTCTGCATTTAATCTCAGCTTTTCATGCTACACATTACAGTATACTGTTATTACATTTCACACCACATCATATACATAATTTACATCCTGTAATCGTTATAACACATTTGCATTTTTTTTTCTCCCTTCATATACAAGAACACGAAGGGAAAAGAGCTAAACGAGGAGCATATTTTAGCATTTGAAATTTGTTGACTTTGCTGCAAAGGCACAGATGTGCACACAGGGAACACAAAGCGAGAACCATGACATCTGCTGTGCAAACGAAATAAAACTGGATTACAGTGTAAACAGCCAGGCAGCTCATCTGTTATCAGTTCAGTGTAACAATATGCTTAGTGTAACAGATTGGTAAATGTGGTAGGCTTTCTTATTAGAAAGCTGTATTAACTTACTTTTTTTTTTTTTTTTTTTGCTTTGTTTAAATTTTCTGCCTGGATAACCAGCCTTTCACGTTTAGCACAGACTTCCAAAAGCCAGTAGAAACAAGAGAAACCAGAGCACGGAAAGCAACATCGAACCAACCACCACAGTATGATTATTGTTCTGCAGCAATTAAATTATCGAAAAAATAATTTGACGGCTTAAGCTGTGTATTCATCAAATACAGGAAATGTAGGCCTTGGGGACCAAGCTGATGAATGAAATTTTGAACTACACAATGATTAGTCCTGACATCAGCCCCATGGTGCAAGCGACCACCTTTGTGCTTTCCAAATCCAATTTGAACTGATGGTTTAATTTTCTAGTCATGTCCAGTATAGCTACACCTGTCTGACATGTTCTTTGTTATTTCTGATTAAAAGCTTAAACCCTTCAGATCTTAATCTCCTCTAATTCAACCGAAATATTATTAATAAACAAATGAATGCAAACATGTTTTTAATATTAAAATTTATTTCTAACAACACTGTGGTCCATGACAGAGTTGTCTGAATTCTAACTGCCTGATATTTATGAAATCTGCTCCTGATATGCATCCTCCCCCTGTTGGCAGGGATCCTTATCTGCCAGCTAGCGGCACATGGCGACCCATACAGATGGAATATATGAATCGAAGTGGCCACAAAAGTAGCTGGGTGCACTCGTGCTTGCCTTTCTTGCTTGTGCCCTCTGAGCTTTCTCCACCCTCAGCTCAAACGATTAACCTTTTCCACAAGATATTTAATAAGGAGTTGGGAGTGAAACGTGTGCATATTCATGGTCCAGAGAGGATGAATTATAGGTTAATCATGCCAATTAACCAATCCTCCTTTTGCTCTCTACTTTTTCATTTGAGTTTAGTTTTATTATTACATACGGACAAGTATGTTACATGAAACAGGCAACACACCACACCATTTATGGCCTAAGCTAATTCGCAGTGCCCGTCCCTCTTTGGGCTTTTACACAATCTTGATAAATAATACATACATTAACACAAAAACAATACAACAATACCACAAAACATAAAATGACCATTAATAACAATACCATAACAAAATAGAAATGATTCATTTCATGACTGGTTAATTTTTAAAAACTGTTTCAGTCGGATTTTAAAATGATTCCAATCAGGATCAGAAGGCAAAGAATTCCACACATTAATACCCCAATGGGGATTTCCATAGCGGCACCTTATAGTTTCCAACTGATGCTCCACGTGTTACTGAACCCAGAGCTCTAAGAGGAACCACAAGGTTACAGAGCACCTGGGGAGCAAAGAATGAGAGGGAAGTTAACTCAGAGATGGAGAACGATGTAAGAAAGAGGAGAGGAAGAAGAGCGGTTAAATTTAAAGGACTGCTCAGTGGCATCTGATAAGCGGGAAATTTAAGCTTACATTTTTAAAATCAGATATTGGATCTATATGTGATGTGAAGTTATGATTTGTCATACGTCCTGCAAAACAAACTGAGGTATACTAACTTTGTGTTATTCAAAGGTTGCATGAAAATACTGCAGTTTATTGCAGGATAAACAGGTTGGCTTGCTGTACTTTGGTAAATTTACAGTAAAGCTCTGTGTCGGACTGGTGCACAGCAGCTGTGGTGTTCATGGTCAGAGTTTGGTTACAACAAGTGTAGCAGAGATGAGTTTGAATACAAGCTGATGATGTGTAGATTTAGTCACTGAATTCCACATTTATACCAACTGCATACTGTCAGTATAAAGACAGTATAAACAGTCAGTGTAGGGGATGGAAATCAGCCAAGATAGCTTGTGAAATACTGGGTTACATCTTGTTGAATTCAGTTGTGTAAATCCACAAAG
>JAVDPK010002799.1:31704-43098 GCA_034780415.1 Cichlasoma orientale
ACACACACCCACACACACACACACACACACACACACACACACACACACACACACACACACACACACACACACACACTGTGAATAAAAAAATAGGGATGTCTCTGGTTGAGGGTGAAATTCCTTCTTTGTGGGGGCTGGGAGAGCTGTTTCCATTGTCATTGAGTGCGAAAACCAGACTGAACACTAATGTGTTAATTGTCTGCTACCCTGTCAGCATACGCAGTTTTTCCATCTATAAATAAATACAGACATACACACATATATAAGTAAGTAATGCAGTATTCAGCTTAGGGCTGGGCAGTGCATCCGAGTTTTTAAGAAATATCGATATATTTTCATACGCCATATGAGACAATATCGTTTATATCGATAAAGTCTATGTCGTGTTACAGTCACACTTGTAAGTATTCAAATTAATCACAGAAGAGATAAACTAACACCTCAGAGCATTGAGTAATGCCAGCACGGGATTACTCCTGTAGTTATAAGAGCCAAATCTTTGGGTCCCTCCCCTAAAGTAGCTTTTCACTGAGTCCTCACCCTAAATGTTTTGAACAAAGCTCCACATATTTCTGCCACATTTATTTAGAGCAGAGTACACACGCACACACAGCATTGATCGAATCACATCTAAATGCACCACTCACTGACAGAACTCAGCAATAATCAATTCACATTTAAATTTCAAATTTACTTTTTGTTTAAAAACATCAGCAGTGCGGTTAAACAATTGTTTTATGCTTTCATGGCCACGGACCCCCTAAGGTCCCGTCCTGGCCATTTTAAGTGGCTGTATTTGTAACACATTTTTACTCAATCTGAACACTCAAAGCACTTCCTATCATAAGTCTCATTCACCCAATCACACACACATTTATACAGTCCTTGTGTATGTCTTTTTATATAACACACCCCGATAGGCCCCGCAACATACTGGCGACCTGTCCAGGGTGTACCCTGCCTCTCGTCCTATGGCAGCTGGGATAGGCTCCAGCACTCCGATAGATCAGGGGCATCTCAAGGTTAAGTTTCTTGCCCAAGGATGTTTTAACACATCAGGAGGAGCCGCAGCTCAATCCCCCGACCTTCTGATTGGTAGATGACCCACTCTACCACCTGAGCCACGGCTGCCCCATCTAATCATCATCAGCTTAAATGTGAATTGATGTCTGCTGTCCTTGACGTAACCTGACATTGACCATGAGTACCGTGTCTGCTTTGCACCACTTTACATTAATGTAAACATCAGCACGATGCTGCAAGCTAACCCAGATTAGCCTCTACTGGACCGTTCCAAACCACTTCGGAACTTCTCATCCAAAGTTTAAATAAATGAGTACGCTTCCTTCATAGTAACGTATGCTAACTTCAGCAGCACATCATGTATGGATTCAATACCTGATTTAAAAACTTTTAAATGAACTGGGACAGTAAGATTTAAATTTCCAGTTTAGCAAATGTCCCTTGCTTCGAAGTCCTTGTAAAAGTAATCTCTCACCTTCCTCTCCTGTCCTCTTTCTTACACCTTTCTCCATCTATCAGTGTCATAAATCTTTTTCCTCCTGTGAAATAGAGCAGTTTCATTTGACACTACCTGCCACTTAAGAAAACATTACTCTGTTTGCACGCTCTTGTTCTGTTGCACTAGCTAGACGCTGAAATACCATGACAGCAGCTTTATATCTGCACCATGAGCACATCACAGGGATTAGAAGAAAAAAAGGATGTGTTGAGTCTTATTCGCCCAATCACACACATTCATACGCTGCTTTTATCTATATCTGAGCACTTTTTATCTAACATTCGCACACACACTCCAATGGCTGCACGAGGGCCCGGTGTAAGCAGGCCATGGAATGGTATTATTTTCTTATTACTGAGCACGTATCTCCATGATGTCTCTGGAAGCAACGCTAGCCTGCGGCACACAATAAATTATCTCCTTGGAAAATAATATGTATTAACAGGACTATCAGAATTAATTGCTCATTATCTCAAGGTGCCAGAATGCTGTTCTGGCTGGTTCCAGCCCACATTAACCCCAGTCTTTAAGCCAGAAACCTCACAGGGTATAAATCAAGGGCCCAATCATCAGCACTAGGAAAGAGAATCTGGTCAACTCCCCGCGTCTTCAGAATACTTCTCCCAAAGATAAGCTGTTGATTTCAAATTATTTAATTCCTATGACATAAAAATACATAAAAATGTATGTATTTATTTTTGAATAATTCAATTTTAAAATTTAAACTTGCACAGCAGAAGAAGCTATGGATTAAATATACCTAACACAATAATCTGATGCTACTGTGCTTGCTTTGGCAAGACAAGATCCTGGTCAAAATATGAATTTGTTCATTAGAAATATATTATTAATTGAAGTTTAATTGGAGAATGTGAGTCTTGAAATTGTTCTTATGCAATCTAGTGGAGAGAAAATGTAGTAAGAGTGAACAGTGATGTTACAAAATGGAGGCTCTTCCCTCAGGAAAGATGTAGGTCTGCAGAGAGCGCCCAAACCTGACAACAGCCTGTTGTAAGGATAGTCAGTGAAGTAGCTTTAATTAGTGACAGCTGATGTGACCAGTGCAGACAAGTGGAAGCAAGGGACAGTGCCCACTAAAGCTGCAGTCTGCATGTTCAGTACAATGCTACAATTAGAAAGAGAGAGTTTTAAGTTTTTTTAAACTCATGTACCTCACACCTTTTTTAAAATTCTCACAGATAATATTCACTTGCAATTGAGTTTCCCAATCCAAAGTTAGTTTTGCAGTCTTTCCTTTGCATTTATTAAAAACCAGCAGCTTTATACAGCAGCTGCCACAGAAACAGGATGACACAGCCAAACGCACCCTACAGCTGCTGTCTTTAAGTTATTTGGATTTATCTGCCATAGGGTTGCTAAATTAATTAGCCTCAGTGAACTGTAAGTAATCATAAAAAGCTAGAATTTGGGGGAGATGGAGAAACTCGACCGGGAGGCCAGTGGCGGAGACCCTCTGGAGGCTTGGGAGGAGGCTGCCGTTAGCGAGGAGATCCCTGCATGGCACGGCTGCAGGCTAACAATTGCATAGAAGAGCCTTGGGTAGAACGGCTGAAGGCGGACGATAGCGAATGGGACACGTGTAGTGGCTTGGCAAGGGGCTGATTTCGGCAGTGGTGACTGGAGACTGGAGGCTCAGACTCAGGTTCATGCAGCATCAGGCATTTGGGTCGCACTTGATGGGGAGGTGCAGTCCTCACAGCAGTCTCCCCTGGCGACTAGGGCTCTTGCAGCTCCAGTTCAGGTTTCTCAGGATTCTCAGCAGGACATGCAGCCATCTCTTCCTCCAACAACTGGGGCTGCTTAGCAGGGCACACTGCTGATACCAGGAGCTGAAGCTGAGGCCCGGTCATCCTCACCCTGGGAACAGGTACAGGTGCAAAGACAAGCTGAGACCAGTTCCTGGAGGGGTAGGCAGTGCAGCATAAACAGTCTTTGATGGAGCAGGCTTAAAAACTCAAATGAGCACAATTAGTAGTGTCTGGGGTTGCCAGGTGCATGATAAACAGTTTCTAAGAGAGCACACCCAGAATTATCTTCAGTCTTTGAATGCAGTAGTTCAGGAACATCAGCTTACAGTTCGGTGTTGGCAAACACAAGCAGGGAGGCAGGTTCAGTCAGAGGCTGCCGCTTCCTAACGCAGTGAACTGGATGCAGCAGTGGCAATGAGTTCGTGAGCTTCAGCTCAACAGAGAACTGTTGGGCCACAGGGGCGTTAATGCAGAAGTAATGTGGAAGAGAAGTGAGGAAGCACTCTCCCCAACTGGGTTGCCCATTCCAAACACTTCATACTGCAGCTGAAGTTTTAGCTGGGTGTCCAAGTGCGCCAAAATGACCAAATCTGGAAACACTGGGAGCCAGGGTACAGATGAAAAAATGTGTTCAAGGACTGTGAGTCTTATCGGGCTGTTTTTGCCATTTAACACTTGCTGGGAACAATCCTTGAGCTGGGTTAAGACTTCCTCTGTAGCAAAGCTTGAGTCTGCGCAGTCCCTGTCTGGTCACATCACGGCAGTGTAGGAGACGGGGTTTGGACCCAAATGCAGGACTCTCAAGATGGAATGGAACTCGAGGGCAGATTTATTAAGGAACTTCTTCATCAAAAATACAAACAAATGCATCAGCTGAACTGGAGCTAATAATCAAAGTGGGATTTACAAGAAAACATGGAATTGGGAACCGCTACCATGGGGGGAGGGGACAAGGAGCAGAGGAAAACTCAGACTATAAATACAAACACGGGATAATGAGAGGATGGGAAACAGGTGGGAACTCAACTGGGGATAACTAACCACAATGGACAAGACCAGGGAAGTAAAACAAAATACCAAGAACAGAAGACATTCAAAGGATATGTGAGTTACTTGTTGAGCTGAGATTAGGGCTGTGCAATTGATTGAAGTTTGATTTAAATTTTGATTTTGGCTTCAAACAATGACAAAAACAGCGTAATCGACAAAAAACAAATATTATTAAAATGATTTTGTCACATTTTGCTCTGTATACTCTTAGCCCTGATTTATGCTTCAGGGTTGAGTCTTTGCGGGGCCTACGATGTAACCTATGTAAGTGGCCAGCGATGTTGCCGGTACTTGTGCTTGTGCAGGTGCATTATGTGTTAATTACTGTTAATTTTCGAGAGGGACATCGACGCCATAACCTGACCTGCACCTCCTGAGAAATGCAAACACGTGTCGGGGTGACGCAGCCCACAATGACTGCGATTAGCCTGTTCAGCACCATTGGTTCCTCCCGTGCATTTCTGGCTACTTTTACAGCGCAGTTTTTTAATTTATCAGCGAGACAATAACAATCAGCATCTCAATATAAGGAATAATAACCATAGTAGCAAAGTAAGGACTCACAGATGTCAGCAAATTGTAAATTACTGGGACAAGACCGCAAGCTAATTAACACAGATTTTCTGCAGGGTGGTGTCTGCGCCATCCACAACACGACCAATCTGCTCAACCAGCTCAAGTTCATAGTATAAGTATAACCAGTATTTGTTGTGTCAGCCTGAATAATTCTGGTTTAGTATTAAGCTGAACATGTTTTCTGTTTGCTCTGGGCTATAATGGGCCAGCCTGACTAGAATCAGGGGTGTAGAATTAGGTAGGGACAGTAGGGACACGTCCCTACCAATATCAAATAGCATCCATTATGTTCCCATCAATCAACCAAGAGATTGTAGAATTGCACTAGATTTCAAGGTATTCACTGTACTTTAAATGCAGTGTGTTTACGAAGTATAATCGTGATTTCAAAACTGACCCAAATAATCCTGATTTTTTTCCATAATCGAGCTGCCCTAGCTGAGATATAGTAACAGTTACATAGTTTACCAACTTTTTGGCAAAACTTACTTATTGTTTTAGTTTGAAGTGTATGTTTAAATGTAAACCATAGAAAACCATTAAATCAAACCATAGAAAAATAGAAGTTATTGACCTAATTTGTGTGCACAGCACAATGAGATGCATCTACTGCTTCCCCCCACCCCCACCCCCACACACAAGGCTCTCGGAGGGAGAGCAGTGTGCAGAATGCTGCTGAAAGCTGGCTCACAGCAGAATTGCTAATGCAAAGCCCTTTCTCAGTGTCCTTTGTAACCAGGAAGATGAAATGGCTGCAGACCCACCCACTCTGGGTAGCTAGGGTTGGGAGTGGGGGTTCACAGGAGGTCTTTGTGGAAGATGCTGTGAGGACTTTCAAACTGCTGGCTTCCTTGTGGTTCCTAGTGGTTTTAAAAGTAGAATAGGAGGCAGAGCCTTCAGCTTTCAGACCCCTCTTCTGTGGAACCAGCTCCCAGTTTGGATTTGGGAGACAGGCACCATCTCTATTTTTGAGACTAAAACCTTTTTGATCATGCTCATTATGTTAGGGCTGGATCAGGTGACCCTGAACCTCCCTTAGTTAGGCCTAGGCTGCTGGGAGGGTTCCCATGATGCACTGTTTCTTCCTCATTCACCTCTTCTCACTCTATGTGTTTATACACCACTGTGCATTTAATCATTAGTTATTAGTGTCTTTTTTCCTGTCTTCCTCTCTTCATCCCAACCAGTCAAGGCAGATGGCTGCCCCCTCCCTGACCCTGGACCTGCCGGAGGTTTCTTCCTGTTAAAATGGAGTTTTTCCTTCCCACTTTGCCAAGTGCTTGCTCATAGGGGGCCATCTGTTGGGTTTTTTTTCTGTATTACTGTTAGGTCTTTACAATACAGAGCGCCTTAAGGTGACTGTTTTTGTGATTAAAATTGAATGTAATTGAAATTGAGGGTATCTACGTGATGGCTGTGTCATTTTTCCCTGTCTCAGGTGGCCTACACCCCAAACTCAAATGAAAAGAACTGCTATAAATCTAGTGGGAGACTCTACAATCATTGGTATTAGATAAATATATTGACTCTCCTCTCCAGTCCCTTGAATTGTGCCTCTCCATTGTTTATCTGCAGGTGCCCTTGGTTTCAAACTCATTTTAATGTGTGCCTGTAAAGCCTACATATTAGTTCAGTCAACCTAAGAAAAATTCTTTTGTAAATAAAGTTTTAAAATACTCAGTTTATTCACGATTCCTTAGATTAGATGAATTCGCATCCTATAAGAGTGAATTTTCAAACTGTTTTGTCATTTTTGCATCACACATTAAATCCCATGATATGATTATTCATGTATACATCTCATAGTTTTTAGGTTTTTCACACTAAACACAGACAGTGTCTCGAGTTCTAGACAATGTTAGCAGAATCAGGTTTGCACATTGTCCCAATTTCCTTTCTCACAGCAGGAGATGGCTTCTGTCAGCCATGTCATCATTACAGGAAAGGCTTTGGTTTAGGTGAAGGAGCCACCTGAGTAGATGCGTGCAGGAGGCAGGACACCGAACAGCCACTTGCTAGCTGTAAATTCACTGGACTATTTTTATTATCTGTGCATCTTAACATCTGTGCAAATCAGCACAATCAGACATCGCATGGACTTTGTACAAGAAAGCTGCAGGATAAAAACCTGTCGGATCCAACTGAGTTGGACTTTACAATCCTCAAGCATTTATAGAAAGGTTCAGGGCTGCAGTCCATGTGTAAAAAGAACTTAGGGTGAAAGTGAGAACAATAGCAAGCCCATTCTCTCTCTCACACACACACACAAACACACACACACACACCAGCCAACTGCACAAACACTGGGGATGAAGCACTAGTACACAGCAACAGGCAACCCCCAGCATGGATGAAGAAGGGATCCAAAGAAATCCCCCCAATTCTCTCCTTCTCATACACACAGAGCAAGCTGAAGGAAGGAGGGGCCCTGCGGAGTGCTGGCATTTGGCATGAACAGACGCTTACAAAGCTCTTGGGACCCCAGAGATGAAGGAGAAGCAGGGGGAACGTGAAGGAGGAGGAGGGGTTGCAGCAATGCCATTTCCAAACAGCCAGCCTGTGGAGCAAGGCACTCAGGGAGAAGGAGAACAAAAAGAACAGAGAGAGAAGCTCCATCTTCTCCTCCCCCTCTCCTCTTCCATGTGGAGGTCAGTGTGCTCAGTAAGGAGGTCAGCCACTTGCAGGCAGTGCTACAGTGCTCTGCAAAATCTCACACATTATCTGCAGTGATGCAGTCTGAGTCCTCAGATGCAGCCACAGGAAGGTAAAGCCAGAAGACTGGAACATCTATCAGACAAATTAATTGTATGCTGTTAAACTAATCAAGGCTATCCTCTTAAGCCCAGCCTGATCCAGCACTGGTCAAAGCTACTGGGCTTTATTGTGAAAGCAAGAGTCATGTGAGGCTGAATTTGGAATAAATTTGACTGTGAACACATTTGCAGAAATGGTGAAACCACAAATCAGGACCGACCTAATATAGCTTAGATTCAGGGGCAAAATATCCACATGCCATTATCATCAAAAGGACCTGTAAAAAGATGGCAAGCTAAACATTTCTGCCATCTTTAAAAGGCAAATCTCTAAATGTCATTTCAAACGTTAACAGGGAAACCTCCTCATACTGTGACACATTATTTAAAGACAGCAAGTCTACCACACACCAAATACTATCTTTACTAACTGAAACTATGAGTAGGCTTTGCAGCCATTTTGCTTCTTGGTTAATACGATTTGGATCCCATATCACAGATGAAAACTACATGTCCGAAGCTCACTGAAACATCTCCAGCTCAGCTGCTGGTACTTGTAACACGGAGGTACACAACACATCTCAATTGGGAGTAAGTTATTAACTTTATTCCATATCTTCAAGAAGAAAATACCCTAAAAAGATGAACTGCTCGAATTTTTATTTGTTCACTGCATTATGATGAGTTTGAATTATCATTATTGTTCATTTTATTATAATCCTAATTCCAAAAAAGCATGTCTCATTCACACACATTCATACAAGCACTTTCTACATCTAGGTACTTTCTAACATTCGCATACTAAATCACACTGCAGTGAACACACCGGGAGCTAGCTGCGCAACAGTACTGGCACCACTGGACAGGCGGGTACCCCTCGGCACTGAACAACCGCTTGTTATTGCTAATGGTGGCACCGCTAGCCAACTGTGATGATGGCGGTCTGTTCCAGTAGCTAACAGCAGAAATTCTCAGCCCGGCGCAATGGCACCTCATCAGGCGCTAGCTAGAACCCTGTACACAATCTGCTTATATTAATGCATTACGGATAACATCACTATAATTATAAGGCAGCCCTGTGTAAAACATGATACAATTATGTTGTTTAAATTTGAGCAATATTGCTGAGCAGTAGGTATGGCTTTAATATTACTGAATGATGAGATTTAGCCTGTACTATTTATGGAAATGAGTCATCCCTGACCAAACTGATAAGACAATGCTCAGCCATTCAGAAGTTGGCATCAAAGGCTAATCAATATGGCTGAGTCTGCAACTGTTACTATAAATAGACTGACTCTTTACCTACAAATTTAGGATTCTCCAGTTTCTCACTATCAGCTACTGCCAGCTGTTCAGTGACCTAGTTGAGCTGGACTACCTGTGCAACCTGAATGGACTGCGTGTACTAGGGCTGTGAATCTTTGGGAATCCCACGATTCGATTCAGAATCGATTTTTTCCTGCACCCCTAGCGTGTACCGTTTCATGGTACCTGCATTGACAAAAAATACTAGAAAACAGCAAAACCAGGAAAAAAATCTGGATGGATTAGCAGAGAACACTGGTCTTTGGCCACCTTTCCTTGAGGGTGGGCAACGGTTTCATTGTGTTTCACAGTGAACCTGAACTGTACCTGTTACAGCTGCACCTGCACTGAAACATGACTTTGTCCAAACATCTGTAGGTGTCTGCAGCACCAGGGAAACTTGCAATGTTCAGTGTTTTTAACATTTGTTCTATTTTGTTTGTATGGCTCATTGAAGGCCATTTAGAACGGAGCACTTTTATTTTTTATAACAAATTGTTAGAGGTTTACTGTTGTGGTCTGTTTATTAAGAAAATTAAATGTTGAGACATGTAAGTGTCCTAAATGTTTAAGTGTTTTCATTGTAAAACAAAATCTTACCATTTTCTAATTTATTCAACCACCGTTTAGTTTTAATCAAGTTCAAAATTACATAAAGTGGTCTAACAGGAGCCTATCCCAGCTGTCATAGGGCGAGAGGCAGGGTACACCCTGTACAGGTCACCAGCCTGTCGCAGGCTAACACAGAGAGACAGACAACCATTCACACTCACACCTATGGGCCATTTAGTATCACCAATTAACCTAAACCCACTAACTGCACGTCTTTGGACTGTGGGAGGAAACCAACGCAAACACAGAGAGGCCCGGGCCAAGGTTTGAACCCAGACCTTCTACAGCAGCTGTGAGGCAACAGTGCTAACCACCACGCCTCCTGCTCCTACGTGCTCTGATGAACATGTCTCAGTATTTTAGCCAAGGAGAATTTGGCATGCAGACTGGAGACGCCAGGGATCGAACCACCAACCTTCCAATTAGTAGGTGACCTGCTCTATCTCCTGAGCAGCTACACAGCTACAGTGGAGCATCCTCATTTTAAATCCAGTTAATAGTTGAACTACAGTATTTTACTTTTTGACTAATGAGTAGTACATTTTATTACGCTAATCAAAAAGTACATAATTTTCCACATAAAATTATATAATAGAACCAAACTAATAACAGTACTTTTCTGCAATTTTAAGCCTGATTTATTGTATTGTATAGTCTTTGGCCATATTATTAGGTAATATTGTTTTTGCACATTAAAATACCTTTTATTTAATATATCTGTAAAAACACACGAGTTCATGTAAATTTCAAGCTAAAGCAGATATATATTAATTTACTGTCCCATAAAACACAGAAACCTTTATTTTAATTACAGAAATACATATTTTTCAATTCAGTTGAATTCAGTTTCATTTATATAGCACCAAATCAAAACAACTGTCACCTCAAGGCAATTTGTATTTATGTTTTTTGTATACATTTTCACACACACACACACACTAGTGAAAAAACATCAACAGCTCTACCTGTTCCATTCCAGTGCTGGACTCTGAGTATGTTATGATTATAAAGACGAATATTTTGTTGCAATTTTCTTTCAATGTTTACATTACTGTCTGTGAGTGAATTGTTAAAGCCTAGATAATGTTTCATGCCCACTCCCACAATCAGAATTTCCGAATTCAAACAAATTTAATAACCAGATACACCAGAAATGTTTTTAATGGCTATAATTAAACGTGCCACATGGCAGACTAAATCAGCCCGACTGCATTCCAATTAGCCTGTGCATAACAGGTGAAAGACAAGGGGGTGATGAAAGAGGTGTTAGATACTGTAGGATAACAGGTGATGAAGAAGAGGAGGAGGTGTTGGGGAAAGAGGTGTGAAGGAGGAGCTGCACAGGCTCTGGCAGCAGCAAGCGAATGAACAGCTATGAGGCTGTTTGGTTGCCTCGCTTGCCTGATGAAAAGTGAGAGGAAGAGGAGGAAGCACCCACGTACTCTGTCGCTCTCTGTCTTTCTGGCACACGTACACACACGCACACACACACACACACACACACACACACACACACACACACACAAGCACGAAGTAGCAGATATGTCCACGGGTGTGTGTGTGCACTTGTGCCCATGGTGAACAGAAAAGCATAGCCTAGCCATAGACTGAATGCTTCCAACACTGACTCCTACATCCTGATGACCTTTTCATTAATGCAGCTCCACCCTGAAGATCAGACCCTTACTGACTGCTGGTAACCTTGATGATATAGCCTCTCTTCTCTTCTCACACATACACACACACACACACACACACACACACACACACACACACACACACACACACACACACACACACACAC
>JAVDPK010002800.1:0-18117 GCA_034780415.1 Cichlasoma orientale
GTCAAAAATGACTCCAAGATTTCTCACAGTGTTACTGGAGGCCAAGGTAATGCCATCCAGAGTAAGTATCTGGTTAGGCACCATGTTTCTAAGACTTTTAGGACCAAGTACAATAATCTCATTTTTGACTGAATTTAGAAGCAGTAAATTGGAGGTTATCCAGCCTTTATGTCTTTAAGACATTCCTGCAGTTATACTAATTGATGTGTGTCATCTGGCTTCATGGATTCATGCTGGGTATCATTTACATAGCAATGAAAATGCATGCAGTGTTTCCTAATAACATTACCTACGAAGTATACATAATGTAAAAGTAATGGTACCAGCACATAGCCCTGTGGAACTCTGTGCCTAACTTTTGTGTGAATGTCCATTTACATGCACAAATTGGAATCTATCAGGTAGATATATTTAAACCACTGCAGCACAGTTCCTTTAATACAATTGGTGTGTTCTAATCTCTGTAGTGAAATCCTGTGGTCAGCAGTATCGAACCCTGCGCTGAGGTCTAACAGAACAAGCACAGAGATGAGTCATTAAGAAAATCATCCGTAACCTTCACTATGCTATTTCTGTGCTATGATGCACTCTAAATCCTGACTGAAACTAATAAACCATTCAATTAACTGTTTGGCAACTACTCTTTCAAGAATTTTTTAAAATAAAAAGAAGGTTAGAAATTGATCTGTAATTGGCCAGCGGGATCAAGTAAAAAATGAAATGCAGTGTTGAGGCTGTCATTTTAAAACTAACATATTCATCCTGCTGTGACCAGTTTCTCTAAGGCACAATAAATCAATATGGTGATCAATTATTCAATCAGGGACTTGGAAGAGAGAGACCTAATATTTAATAATCTACATTTAACTGTTTTACTCTTTGGTGCAGTTGAGGATGCTACATAGTTTTTTCAGGTTTATTCCTGTTAAAAGGGAGTTTTTCCTTCTCACTTTCGCCAAATGCTTGCTTATAGGGGGCCGTCTGATTGTTGGGGTTTTCTGTGTATTATTGTAGGATCTTTACCTTACGATATAAAGTGCCTTGAGGCAACTATATAAATAAAATTGAACTGAATTGAAAGAGAAGGCATCTGCTTTGCTCAATAGATAATGTAACTTCTGACACCATTGCTGGTTTTGTGTTTGAATGATGCAGATTTTAATGCAGCAAGCGTCACATTCTGTTGCGTTAACTTACCACACATAGAGTACACATATAGATGGTTCTAATTCACTCCCCTGATGAGGCAATTTTGTGTCCAATAATAACTATAGAGTGTGTATGTGTGTGTCTTCCAACCTTGTGGTCACAAGACAAACTGGATCGCTCTATTTTGCGGGTCCTGGAGGGGGATGAAGGGGAGGAGACACTTCTGTCTGGAACCTCTGGTGCTGGAATTAAATGAAGGAAACGGAAATGTAAAAAAAAATTTTAAATACATTAGAAAAAGTATCTTGAGACATGGACTAAAAACAAAATAACACAGCAAATAAACAAATCACAATATTAGCCTGAATATAGAACCACCCTGATTATGAGCCCTTTTTTCTAACATTAGTTTGATGCTTGCTGGGATGCAGTCCCTGAGAGACCGTAAACTGATCAAAGCCTTTCTGCTGAAGTGAAATCTAGCATACATTAAAGCCTGACTGATGTGTTTTACACATTAATACTGTCCCGTTGAAGCTCAGAATCTTTTTTTCAGTCAGCAGTGAAAGCTGTCATTCTTGGCTGTTTTCATTTCCCCCTGAATTATCTACATGTCAGGTGTGACGGGGGTGGGTGGTCTTACCCCATCTTTGGTATAGCTGTCTGTGTTTGTTAAGGATACTACAGCAAAACTACCAGTCTGATTCATACCAAATTTGAATGAAAGACGGCCAGTGACCCCTTGATCACCTGATTAAATTTCTGCCATAATAATAATAAAGTTTAATCTAATCTAATCTAATTGGGTCAAGGTCAGAGGTCAAGGTTTTCTGAAAATCTTGTGACGAAGATAACTCGAGAACAGTGTCACCTAGGATGTTCAAATTCACACCATAGATTCATCTACTAAAACTTGTTGACCTTGACCTCAAGGTAAAGGTCAAGGGAAAATGATGGGCATGAGCAATAGGACCTATGTGTTATCTTGGTGATTCAGTGTTTGGAGAGTGACAGGTTTGTGAGATGGACAATGTTCAAATCAGCTAAAACGTCTGCCGGGGGCGGGGTTTGTTGTGCCCGGCACAAATCAGCTAAAACGTCTGCCGGGGGCGGGGTTTGTTGTGCCCAGCACAAATCAGCTAAAACGTCTGCCGGGGGCGGGGTTTGTTGTGCCCGGCACAAATTAGCTAAAACGTCTGCCGGGGGCGGGGTTTGTTGTGCCCGGCACTGCTTGTTTTCAGTTGTCATGAATTTCTTTCTTGTGTGGAATCAAAACAGGTTACAAGGCTTCAATGTGTGAGCTCATTTGAAGGTAAATTCATTTAGTTGTTCAGGCCATCTGCAAGCTGGATGGCTTGGATAAAGAGCAGAAAAATGATGCCCCCCCCCCCCCCCATGTACATATCATACACAGAGCTTTGTGAATACAAATAATCCCCACTGCAACAATCTGTAGAACCTTTTAGCTTACACACCAGATGGCAACCTAGAATTTCAAACTATGTTATCTGTGCAAAATAGCTTCTGCATCATCTGAGCCATGGTCAGATGAAGGCACTTTTGACAGCCCATTTGGGACCTACCATGACACCTGCAAATCTTTTCTGAAATGCAAATGATTTCATTACTAAATAACAGAATAAAAGAACTTTGTTTTTAATCTGTTATGATTTTCTCTGTCATGATCTTTTCCTCCTGCATGAGGAAAAGAATTATGTGACTGATTTGGTTTTATTTTTTATCTTAATGATATTAGATGCTTACTGTGTTATCCTTAAAGTAAATGTACTAGTACTCCTATAGCAACTTTCTCATTCATCCAGTCACCCAGTCATGCGTAAAGCACTTTTATCTATGCTTAAGTGCATTGTCTGACATTCACACACAGTCTGATGGATGCATCAGGGGCAACTCAGGGTGCAGTATCAGGCCCAAGGATACTTCGACAGGTGGACTGGAGGAGGAGCCTTCCATTGATCTTCCAATTGGTGGATGACCTGCTCTACCACCTGAGCCACAAGCAACTGTAAGTGTAGATAAACTGATTTATGGCAAGGTGCACATGGACTGCAGCCCTTAACTGACATAACACTGAGTCATTTGAGCAGATCTGCAACAAAATAATAAAGGTCAAGTATGTTCAGCTGTTTCATGACTCATTATTGTTTAGCTGTGTAGATGTTGCGTACCATTGTAAGTGACGTTATCAGTCAGGCCCGGGGACACCAGCACAGTATCGTACCGCTCTCGCCCTCTTTTCCACTCCTCCTCTCTTTTCCTCCTCCACATCTCCTCCCTCTGCCTCCTCCACTCCTCCTCCCTCTGCCTCACCATCCTGATCTCTTGCTCCACCAGTGACTGGCTGCTGAGTGAGCGCAGCTTGAAAAACGGATTTGACGTGAAGGTGCTCTCCTGCGGTTCCACAGACAGTGGGGTGGAGCTTAGGCAGAACTCGGAAGCACTGCGAATGATTAGATTGGAGGTTTCCACGACGATGACGTTAGCGGAGGGCACCGCATCTGAGCTTGCCGGCCAGTCGGAGAGGCCGCCAACTGCAGAGGAGAGCAGGCGGTTCCTGGAAGCGGGGCTAGAGGAATCGGGCTCCAGGATGATGACGTTGTTAGCCGTCATTTCATGGTAGGCAGATCGGGGAAAGGAGGAGGAGCAGGAAGGGGAGGGGGAGATAGAGAGAGTAGGGGTGCGGGAGGCTGGAGGTCTGGGTGGAGATCGTCCCGTCTGCAAGCTGGATGGCCTGCATACAGAACAGAACAATGATGTCCATGCCCCTCCCTCACCTGCAGATCATCCACAGAGCTTTCTGAATGCTACAATTGAACCATCTGGGATTTTCTTTTGTTTCTTCTGGATCACAAATATTTTAAATACCTTTTAAAGTAAAAAAAATTAAATAAATTATTCAGTTTAAAGTGTGTTTCTAGAACAAAATTATCACCCATCTCTGCAGTTCTTGTAAGTAGGCAAGTAGGCCTGTTTGGTTGCTGGGTGCAGACAGCTGTTTCAGTTCGATTACACCCTTAAAAAGCTTATTCTAATGACTGCCTGCCCAGCAATACCTATCAGACACAAAGTATCTAACTGGAGCACAGTGGAACAGTGGAGCAACTACAGTTGGTGGAAGTCAAAGCTTAAATAGAGAAACGTTTGCTATCATAGACGCCACAGCAACTTTAATATCAACTTTTTTTGTTGTCTGGGTAAAACTAAAGACTGACACAGAAGCGCCTGAACAGGATAAGCAGAAGTGAATGGAACTGGTAGTGACCTGACGTATCCAATTCAGGATAAGTCAAGTCTGCATTTCTGTCTAGATGTTTAGTCACTTCCTGTTTTACTTTGCAAATTCCTTGTATTGTGTACTTTATACTCAATTTTACTTCCCTTGTCTTGTTATTTAAATCCGGTTCACCTGTCTCCCCTGCTGTCTCCACTCTCCCTGATTACGTTGTGTATGGTTCTTTGTTGTGTCCTTGTATTTGGCTCCCCTAATACTGTGTAGTGTTTTCCCATGTTGTTTCCTAGTTTCCTGGTTAATGTACTTCTGGCTCCAGTCCACCTCTGTGTATATTTAGTATTTCTCCTTGTGAATAAAAGCTAAGTTTGTGTACTCCTTAGCTACACTTCCCTTGTCTCATCTACAGTGATTAGTCTCAGCTCTGCTCCCACTTGTTTCCTCTTCCAACCCAATCGCCAACTCAACCTAAGATCTGTGCATTTAACTGCTTTTAAGTCGATAAGGACTGCATTCTGTTGCTCAGTGAGTTTCTGTGCCAAATAACACTGCTGTGTAGTGGTAGAATCTGGCTCTTTGTCTGTCTTACCTGGGTATAGTGAGACCATGCGTGATCAATCCCCTCTCTCTGCGGTGCTTTTCCTCTCTCTCTAGAGTCAGTCGGATCTCTCTCTCCACTGCACTCTCAGGCTCCTCCAGGGGGCTGCGGTACGATGAATCATCCAGGCCTGAGTCCTCCGAGCCAGGGGACAGGGTGGAGGACAGAGGAGGTTCCCTGGGCACGGGGGGTTGAATTTCCCTTGTACAGGACAAGAGGAAATCCCACTCAAGTTCAGAATGGTGTGTAAACCCACAACATACTGCTTGTTGAGTGATCACATACAGGCACTGTCCAGCTCCAAAGTCTACTGTGCTGGCTGAAGGACTCGTCTTGTTGTGCTGCAGTGCTGTATTCCTTGTTTTCTGACTGGACGTGAGCCCTAAAAACTATTCCACTGTCACTCTACCCCTGTATAATTTCTATTAGCACTATAAATTGTACGATGCATCTTTAAGCTAAGTCTTTAAAACTTCAGGCTATAGCAGAAATTAATTATTGATAGGATGACTAAGATTTCACTGTGAAGATTTACCTGTGTTTGAGCCGGGGGCTGCGAGTGGGGGGATACAGTGACGTGTGGGTGCCCTGGAAGCTCCCCTGAGCTCTCAGTCCTGGTTTTGGGATAGGCTGACCTTTGACCTCTTCTTCCATCTTTTTCCACTGCTGGCGGGCCAAAAGAAAGTCCACATGCTCAGTAGAGACGTTTTCACTGTGAGTCTCTTCATGCACACAGAAATCGGCAGGGACCTGGCAGGACACAGCAGATGTGGGATTAAGTTAAGCATTCTAGCACGTAGCCAATGTTTCCTCTGCTAGAAATACAATGGAAGATCACTGCTAACAGAGACTGTATATATCCTTGGAGCATGCCATGAGCTTTCCAGGGAACCAAAGAGAATACTGGAGGTTTTACAATCCAGGGCCATAAAAATGCAATATGTAGTTTGTGATCACCTGATAGACTTCCACAAATAAACTACAGTGGTCTACAGGGGGCAGAACAGCTTTAATTTAGCCAGTTACTACATTTATTAATATCATTTTATTATAATCTGAAAGTTGCTTAAATGTTAAGTCATTTGTCCTTTGTTGTGTTATTTTATGTTTAACTCTTTACCCCATAAACACGACATTTGGTGACCTTCCCTGTACCCTTAATGATGTGTTCTGACGCCTCAGTATAAATCAGTAAAGCCACGGTTTGACGACCATTAGAACAGGTTCAGGGTTTTTCCATTGGTAGCCCCAGTAAGCTGTATGGGCAGAGATCACTCTCACTGTCTTCTGATGGACACCCAGTCATTTTGTTCTGGAAGCAGGCCAGAAATATGACAGAACCTGATGAGTTCAGAAAAGCAGAAAATAGTAAGTGTGCAAGGGGGACGAGTTAAAGTTAGCTGTGAAGTAGATTTTAAGTGTGCTGCTGTCCTTTCACGTTCACCTATGGTTGCACACTTTGGGCACAAGGTGGCAGCAACAATCTTTATTCCCTTTTATTGTTTTTCTTGTTCATTTTGTTGAAATGCAGGACTGAATACTTCTAAGTTTTGTCAATATTATAACTGCATGGTTTGCTTTAATTGCTGCTAGAGTTAATGTCCAAGAATTCCGATGCAAGCTGTCAACTGCTGCTGCTCTGTGTTCTGAGTTATTAGTAAAGTCTTAGCTAATTCTGGGAGGATGAATTCTTTTCATGCCCCACGCAAGGCCCGGGGGTGGGTGTGGGTGGTGTCTCCTTCATTGTCGAAATAAGATCCAGGGAGAGCAGCAGACGTGATGGTAGAGAGTTTCGCTAGTTGCTGTGCTTAGCATACCAGCTAACATTTCTGATGTTCAACATTTGTTCCCAACGACTTTTCTCCCAGGTCAGTTGGGCCCCACTTGTCATGACCCTGCGCTCCACCAGTGGGGCGTGCCCCACAGTTTGAGAACCACTCCTCTAAGGAGACACCAATAGTACAGCATTGGGTTGTATAGATGAAAAGTGCCAGAAACGGTTACATATGGGTGACAGGGACTAAGCCTGCCATCCTCTGTTGGTTAACTGACAGGTAATCTGTTAAACCAGAAAACAAAAAGCCTCATGCATGCTATTCACAGGCATTTTATCTCTCTTCCTCTTAAAAGGGAGTTTTTCCTTCCCACTATCACCAAATGCTTGCTCATAGGGGGTCATTGGATTGGTGGGGTTTTCTCCTGTGTTCACCTTACAATTTAAAGTGCCTTGAGGCGACTGTTGTGCTTTGGTGCTATATAAATGTTAAATGGGTGTTGAAAAGTGTTGAACAGCAACATTATGTCTGCCATCAGGCAATAAGAACAGCATCAAAATACCTTCTTGTCAGGGTCCGTGGAGCTAGCTGTGGAGCTGACTGAAGGAGACCGCAGGAAAAGATCTCTCCTCAACCTCATCTGCTCTTCATCGTCATCTCTCCTTCCCATCTTGGACTCCTCCTCCTCCATCTCTATCTTCCGCTCTTGAGTTTTGTTCTCTGCTTTGACTTCATCCTCGTCTTCCTCTCTTCTGACCTCCTCTTCCTCTTTTTCATCTCTTCCCTCTTCCTTGCTTCCTTCATCCCCTTCTATGTTGCTGGTGATGTCAGAGGGTATAAAGGCTGACCATTGGTCCTCCCCAGCATCACTGTCTGAGTACACAATAGCAAGCTCCGCTTGAAGGCAGTCGCTGAGGTGGCCGTCACTGAGGTCATCTCTGGTGCTGAGGTCAGGGCCCCAAGCTTCCTGCGACGTGGCCTCCAGAGGGTCCGAGGTGTCAACTAGTGGCTCGGATGGTGAAGGACACAGCAGACTGTCGGAGGTGAAGAGAAGATCTTCTTTCACCTCTTCCTCTTTTCCTCCTATCCACGCGTTCTCTTCCATGTCTGTTCTTCCTGAGTTTTCTCCGTCTTCTCCACTCCCTCCCTCCGTCTTTTCTCTGGCTTCATCTTCTGCCTCCACCTCTCTTCTCTCCCAGCCATCACTCTCTGTTTCTCTCTTCTTTTCATCTTCTCCCTCTACTTTCCCCCTGTCTTCCTCTATCTCTATTTCTCCTCTCCTTGTAATTTCTCCTTCTTCTTCTTCCTCCATTTCCTCTCTCCCTTCATCCTCTCCTCCTTCACTCTCACTCCCTCCCTGTCTTCCCTTCTCATTTCCCATCTCAAAAATGAGTTGGTCACACTCATCTCCATTTCTATTTTCTCCTACAACCTCCTCTTCCACCCTATGCACCCCTGGGTAATGTAGTTCCTCCTCTTCCTGGCTGTGGCAGCTAAATAGGTTTTCTCTTTCCAGGTTTGTTAGTGGTGCTGATGAGCTCATCTCCATGGTAACTGGACTGGCAGGCTGTGTGGGAGCGGGAGAGCCGCCGACAGAATTGTTGCTGCCGGAGTTAGCGTTCTCGTGGTTAGTGTCTGTTAGCTCAGGCGTTGCCCTCCTTAGCCCAGCTGTAGCTCTCTGAGGAAATATAACATACATGAAGCTGTGATTCATTCTGTGGTTATAAAGCAGTGGAAAATAAAATAATAAAGTAAACACACAAAATTTTGGAATATACAAAAATATGAAGTCAAAAGTAATGATACAGAATTTTCATATTTAGAATAAATATTTTTTCAAAAGTTTCATAATTTTGATGAAGATGAGATGGGCCTAGCTTCTGGTTCGGGAAAGTGAAGCCAGTGTAAAAGTGCCTTAAACCTGCACTCTTTCTAATGGCCAGCAGTGGTTGCAAAAAGAAGTCTGTATAGAAGTCTACTAAAAAACAACCCTCGGCTCCCCTGACCTATGACCTCAGTTAACTTGAGCAGTTCATGGTCTCCTCAAGTTTACTGTGTGTTACACAAAAACACTGAGCTCACATCATTTATGCTCAGTCTACACTTGGAATCATAAAATATTAGCAAAAATATTACTCAGCACCTCTTTTTGTCAGACGTATACTTTCTTAAACTTATACTTTCTGCATCTGAGAAAGTGTAATACTGGCATTAATCTCTGATGATCTAGTGGACTGTGCACCTTATAATTTGTTATGACCGCGGGATTTGTCTGCGCAGTCTTTTCACTACACGGACACAAACTCCACTTGCATCCTCCATAAAGAGTAGAAAAAAGAACCAAGTTCATGGTGTCCACAGCTGTCTGTGTGCCTGTCCACAAGGAAGTATAATCCTTCCCTAAGTCCTCCCATCGCATAGTCTTGAAAAATACATTTGAAACATGTGCAAATGGCTATGAGGCCGGAGCTACACTGTGACACCCAGAGGAGAGTGAAAGAGTCAGAGAGGGCCGTTTGAAGCACAGGACCTCTCTGCTGCAGAATCCTATGAAACACACATCGGTAAGGTGGAGGATCGTGGTTGTAAATGCAAGAAGGGGTCTATCCTGCTATAACTGCTGTAGCATCACTTAGCAATATGAGGTTTTAAAGGAGAAGAAAAGAGTCTTGTGGTGCATCTACCAATTAGGTAAGGAAATGCTTAAGCATGGTTTTAGACTCTCACTCGAGGGTAGAGGTAAGTGGAAGTGGATTCCCTGCTTCTGATTGGAGTTTTTTTTAACAGTATTAATTTCATGATGTAGATCAATTTGAAACATTTGACAGCTGTGTCAGCACAGGCTTGGTAAGGGTCAGGATCGTTTAAAACAGCAGACAGCATGTTTAACCATTTGTAACTCATGAAATGTTGATTTCTATACATTTGGAAATATTATCATTCACACCAGCACTAATGTGTTCCATCGCAGTTATTTAGTTTATAGCTCTTAGAACAGTGTGGAGTGACTCTTCACAGCAGAATTCACAGTTCTGAGTCGTAATCCTACAAATATGAGAATCACTATAGTTAAAACAAGTCCGTATCTGCAGGAAATTGTATGGAACTGAGCAGGCATCAGTGATAATCAATATGAGATTTCTATAAGTCAGAAACGGCATGAAAAGAGGAGGTTGGGTGGAGGTGAGTTGCAAAGTGCCTTGCAGAAGCGTAACATCTGTGGACAGGCTAGAGAAGCTTAGCTTGATTTTGTGGGCTGTCCAAACAAGTTGGAAACCAGCTGGTGAATATTTAGCAGCTGCAGGGACATACTTTGAGACATGCAGAATTTCTCAACAGTTACTGAATTTATTAGCATATGCATTGGGGGAAATAATCTGAATTTGTAAATGAACAGTCTCTAATTTTTATGGTAGTTTCATTTTAATGGAGACAGAATATCAACCAAATATCCAGAAAGAACACATTACATAAAAGCTATAAACTGATTTTCATGTCATTGAGTGAAATAAGTGTTTGATCCCCAAGCAAAACACGACTTAGTACATGGTGGAGAAACCCCTGTTGGCAAACACGGCAGTGAGATGTTTCTTGTAGTCGGTCACCGGGTTTGCACACAGCTCAGGAGGGATTTTGGTCCACTCCTCTTTACAGAAACTCTCTAAATCCTTTAAGTTTCTTGGCTGCTGCTTTGCTTAAGCTCCCTCCACAGATGTTCTATAGGATTGAAGTCTGGAGACTGGCTAGGCCTCTCCATGACTTGAATTGTCCTTTTTCTTTAGCCACTACTTTGTTGCCTTGGTTGTATGCTTTGGGTCATTGTAATGCTGGAAGATCCACGCATCACTCGGAAGATGGGTCGTTTACGGGTCTTTCATCTGAGGGAACGAGGTTCTCGTCCAAGAGTTTATGGTACACGGCCCCATCCATTGGCCCCGCAATGCGGAGAAGTCGCCCAGTACCCTTAGCAGAAAAACAGCCGCGAAGCATAATGCTTCCACCTCTGTGCTTGACTGTGGGGATGATGTGGAGTTGATGTCAAAGAGCTCAGTCTTGGTTTCATCTGACCACAGCACTTTCTCCCAAGCCTTCTCTGAATCATTTAGATGTTTACTGGCAAACTTAAGACGGGCCTGTACACGTGCCTTCTTTTGCAGGGGGACCTTACGGGTGCTGCAATGTTTCAGTCCACTGTGGTGTTGTGTGCTACCGATGGTGTTCTTGGTGGCTGTGGTCCCAGCTGCCTTCAGATCATTAACAAGCTCCTCCTGTGTAGTTTCTCATGATCATCCTCACTCCAAAAGACAAGATCTTGACAGAGTGTTTGATGCTCGTTTTATATTTCTTCCATTTCCGAATAATCACACCAACAGTTGTCACCTTCTCACTAAGCTTCTTGCTGATGGTCTTGTAGTCCGTTCCAGCCTTGTGCAGGCCTGCAATCTTGTCTCTCATGTCCTTTGACAGCTGTTTGGTCTCGCCTGTGGTGGTGGAGAGTTTGGAAGAAATTGATTCTGTGGACAGGGAGCCAGAATTCTGTCTGGGTTGTAGGGGATCAAATACTCATTTCACTCAATGACGTGTAAATCAGTTTATAGCTTTTATGTAATGTGTTCTTTCTGGATTTTTGGTTGATATTCTGTCTCCATTCAAACGAAACTACCATAAAAATTAGAAACGGTTCATTTCTTTGTATCAAATAATTATTTGCCCCACTGTATAAAAGGCCACGCACTGTAAGTACAGCAGAGTACATTAAAACACTGCACACGGCCTTAAATGTTTGATGAGCTAAACTGAAGCCTTCCTTTTGTTACCATGGTGGCACTGCGTTGGCTGTGAGTGGGTTTGCATATTATTATGGTCTGTCGTTCAAAGCATGTGCTGGTGACAGACGGGAGGTGTTGTTATGGTAACACTAAGTATAGATGCAGAGGCAGGCAAGCTGCTAAAGTCAGTTCCTTTTCAGTTAAGTCACAATGTGTGAAGCGAGATCGTATTAATCACGTATAATACCCCATCAGTTCTCTTTGTTTGCATGCTGAATATACTGACATCATGAAAGGACTTCTTTTGTTGCATTCTAGTAATACCCATGCTACAAATAACACATTTATGGTTTAACAGCCATATTATGGAATAAGAAAACGAACAGTAACCCAAATGACAACCTGTAAATGTAAGATGAAATATGCATCCATCAGAAGGCTAAATCCTCTGCGTCACTATACATACCCACACAAAATGTGTGTCAACCAAACCACTGAATTAGTGCCGGCGCAACTATAGTTTGCGAGAGCTTTCTTTCAGTACAGCTGTTAGAATTTCGAGGTGGAGTGATGCATTTTTTATGCAGGACCTGGTTTCTAAAAGCTCTACCTAACAGGATTTATCACAAACATGTCTGAATCTGACACTTGCTCTCTGCTACGTGCGAGAAAAGAAAAACTCCCAAACTGATTCTCTCCAAACAGTATGAAGTTCACGTGTGACAAGGGCGTAACACTGAAACTCCGCTCTTCAGTTCATTCTGATGTGATGAGGCTCTAAAGGCATTTTCTTGGAACAGATGCTGTTTCAAGTATAATCGCACAGCAGATGATTAACAGTTCTCTAGGGGAACAAATCAATATAGAAATAAACTTTATAAAGATTTTATTAATCTCACATTGGGGAAATTCACTTGTTACTCGTTATTGTAGGGTCTTTACCTTATAATATAAAGCACCTCGAGGCGACTGTTTGTTGTGATTTGGTGCTATATAAATAAAATAAACTGAAATTGAATTGAAATTACAGCAGCACAAGGGTCAGGGAGAAAAAGTGAATTAGAGATATATTAGTCATTACAATCATTTGTATGTAGTACAAATGGTTACTATATACAGAAGAATACACTATAAGACATGCCACAGAGATGATTTTTATATGTACATAAAGTGCAGTGGGAATGATAGTATATACACATGTATTTTTAGCAGGTTGTTGTACAGTGTTGTACAGTCTGACTGCTGTTGGGATGAAGGACCTGCGATAGTGCACGGTCCTACATAGTGGCTGTAACAGTCTGCTGCTGAAGGAGCTGCTCAGGACCCCCACAGTCTCATGCAGGGGCTGAGAGGTGTTGTCCATAATGGACATTAGCTTGGCTAACATCCTCCTCTCAACCACCTCCTCTATGGAGTCTAGGCCAGGACAGAGCTGGCCATCTTCGCCAGTCTATTGAGTCGTTTCCTGTCCCTCTCTGTGCTGCCAGCAGACCACGGCATTAAAGATTGCAGAAGCCATCACCGTGTCATAGAGGGTCCTCAGTAATACCCTGCACACCCCAAAACACGTCAGCCTGCCCAGCAGGTGGTGCCGACTTTGGCCCTTCTTGTACAAAGTTTTTCAATCCAAGATCTCACTGCTTTATTTAGACGCATTGTTCTATCCACAACATTTTTTTTAATCAACTTTATGAAAAAAAATGGCAATATATATCTAATGATGGCAACCATCTATCTACTAGATTCAGCTTAAAAATTATTTATCGTGTTTACACTTTAACAGAGGTGGAAATAATAAAGTACAAATATTTCATTGCTGTGCTTGAGTAGAATTACTTTACGTCAGTATTTATTTATTTTGACAACTTTTAACAGCTGAGGTCAAACATCAAACTGATTTGAGCCTAAATAACACATACGGGGGAATCCTATTGGTGTATCCATCACCAGGGCTTATCACATACAAAGACATGATAAAGGCAAAAATATATAATTTATGCATCATTTACAGCGCTGTACTCTGTACTTCAGCATCTAGCTAGCGCTACAAAAGATGAGCGAGCATAAAGGAAGTAATGTTTTTTGCAGTGGCAGGTAATTTCAAATGCAACGTTTCTATCAGCTCCACAAAAATCAGCACACACACAAACTGCTTGTGTGCAGTTTATCACACAATGTGCCTGCTAGCTAAAAGCACAGCTGCTAGAGAAAAGAGTGAGAGAGAAGTTGACTCAGAGATGGAGAAGGATGTAAGGAAGACGGGCTAGGAGAGGAGGGAGGAGATTAATTTTAAAGGTAAGGACTGCTCTGTGACCACTGGTAATTTAAAGGTAACATGTAATGTCCTCATTTTAATCATACATTGGATCTGCATATGGTGTGAAGTTATGTATTTTCCTATTGTGAAGCATCCTGCAGAACAAACTGAAGTACACTAACTTTGCGTTATTCAAAGGATGTGTGAAAATACTGCAGTTTAGTGCAGGATAAACAGGTTAGCTCGCTGTACTGTGGTGAATTTACAGTAAAGCTCTGTGTTGGACTGGTGAACATGGTCACGGTCACAGATAGGTCACATCAAGTGTAGCAGAGATTAATTTGAGTTTAAGCTGATGAGGCTTAAATTTATTCACTGAACCTTTATACCAACAGTATACTGCCAGTATGAAGAGTATACAGTCAGTGTAGGGGATGGAAATCAGCAAAGATAGCTTGTAAAATATCTGCTTACATGTCGTTGAATTCAGTTGTGTAAATCCACACAGAGCAGTAAACCTCAGAGCAGCAGGTCAGCTGATCACAGCCTGCACAAAGAAAATCTAGTGAAAGCTACAATAGAAGTTACTGTGAGCCGGGCCTCTTTTCCCCACGCTGAGCCACTACAACCTGCTAAATTCAATTAAGATTAGCTAATTCATGCTAATTTTGGCTTCTCCACAGCTTACCCATAATTTTCATTAAATCTGTCATCCAGAACTCCAGAGCTTCTGAAATATGCTGTCAGTGCCACCACGCAGCAACTGTGGCAATATTGGATGCCAAGAACAAATGTTACTGTGTGAAAGACCAACAAAGTTTGCATAAGGAGGTAAAAGTGGCGACTTGGCATTCAGTGACTTTTGATTTTTGGTTATGTGTAAATGGTAAATGGTAAATGGACTAGTTCTTATATAGCGCTTTTCTACTCTCTTGGAGCACTCAAAGCGCTTATACACGTGTAGAAATTGGAACTGTTTAGTCTTACACAAGGTAATAGTTCGATATAGCATATATAGATTGCTGGTGCTAACTCTTGAGTAAAGGGCACCAGTTGTGTTGGCTAACTGTTTTAACCATTTATACCTTTAAACCTACGGTTTTAACCATTTATTTGTACTTTAAGTTACATCTTTTTCACCAATTACAACTATGGATTACTTTTAGCTGGCTGCTTCAACAATATCTCCATTACTTTTTGCATTTTCAACCATGTAATAATTTACAGTTAGGTCGATATTTATATTATTAGTCGATATTTGACACAAGTTTTGTTATTTTTTCTGTTCACAAAAGCATATTCCTGTTAGCAGTATTTTTGTGTGTTATGGTCCATCTGTACTATAAAGCACATCCAACATACTTTGATAATTAGTCAGATCTGAGCAGAAAGTATTTCTTTACACAGAATTCAGCCTGTTACTTCTGTCTTCTGTCACATCATAAAATAAATAAATGAAGACTAGTCACATGGTGCCAGTGAAAGCACTGAAGGCATGCCCATACATTCAGCACTACGTCCACTGTGTTTTACGTCGGCTTAAAACCCCAAACCTACCAAAATGACAAAGCTGTCTGCTTGTTTTTGATTTTGGTTTATTTGTTTGTTCATTGACCTACACTAATGTTTTTGATTTGACACCACAGCACCCAGAACAACGCAGTTTATCTATTCTTTTAAAAATTTGATGATTATTATGATTATTTTCTGACTTCTCATATTTATAACTAATGTTTGGTTTGGCCACTAAAGCATATTAGTTATGCTTTGGTAACAGAGCAGTTATGGAAAAGTAACCAATGTTTACTGCTTGAGTGGGAGAGAGAATACTGAGATTTTGTTAGAGAAGCTTAAATAAAATAATAATAATAATAATCATCATCATCAATACTGATATCCTTCCACAAGCTGACACTGTTATCCACACTCTCATGTACACAGCTGTATTTTGGGGCGTCATGAATCACTGTTTTGTGTCACTGGCAGGTGACTGACCTGCACAACTGTAACTCTTGTAAGGTAGATGCTGCCAACATGACTTTTCTGTTTCCCCTGGTTCATGAATTTTTGAAGGCACTGTGTATTTGCAAATATAAAATGGCAGAGATAGCAAATTGGGGTGAGATCAAACACGGTGTTTGTTTATTTCACAATCATCTGTGGAGCATCCTTCCTACTCTGCTGCTCATTTCATCAGGTTTCATCATGTGCAGTTATGTAAATATGGACATCAGCAGTCCGTACCACCCTCCCTCTCTCTCTGCTCATACACAGACGTACTGGGAGGCTTGGGATTTCATGAGCTCAATAATTGTGTGTGAGGTAAACAAAGCCATATCAGCTCATGACAGAAATCGAATATGTCTCGCCCTCTTCCTCGCTAAAACAAATGGAAAATTACTGTTGCAGTGACCCCGCCTTAACTTGGCGACCCGTCCAACATCTGCCAGTTTTAATCGATATTCATGGGTTTGCTGTGCAGTCTCTCCTGGAGCAAAATGTGACTGTAGCCTTTCCGCAGCAGACACTTGTCATATCATGAAACGCACAGGTGGAAATAATAACACAAATATGTGCAGTGTTGGTGTGCTGTTAGCCATAACGCGACTCATGAACTGGGACTGTGTGAACACAATGAAGCCATTAATTATGTTGGGAATCAGAATGCCCTCCAAAGGACGCACCAGTTGGAGAGTTTTGCTACTCAAATCTAAAACTCTCCTTTATCCATGATTAGTTTACGTGGCCAACAGCCCATACTTAGATTTGAATACACAAACAAATGGCCTAATGTCACAGTAGCTCAGATTTCATTTGTGCAACAACTGTTGCTTAACAGTTGTCAACATCTGCTTGCGTCTCATATAAGCTTGACCAGCAGGATGTGATGCTTTGTGAAAGGTTAAACTTGGCAGTTCAATTTAATTAAAATTTTTAATAAACTGCTGCAAACACATTTAGTGAGCAAATGCTGTACTGTAGCATAAAATATGAAATAAGTCCAGGTGCTTCTGTGCACATTCAATTTATATATTCAGAATAGCATTTTTCCTTCTTCAGAGAGGACACGGTGTATGGGAGAGCTCTGGCCGCAGCCTGTCTGGAATTGGACCGGCAAACTTTTGGATTATTGGCGGACCTCGCTGACTCTTGTCAGCGTGCACAAGGTCTAGTTGAACTTAAGATTTTGCATCTATTAAATCCAGTACATGGAATTGCATTGCCTGTAAAGTGAATTCTCCTGCAGTCTCAGCCCTCTGTCTGCCCCACATCAGCAGCTGGAGACAGCATTATGACCATTACTTAATCAGACACCTCTGTGCGTGCGTCCAAGTGTGGTGAGAGGATTACACAGCAGCTTTAGGCATCATGTGTTTTATCAAAGATGATGAATAAATGGAGGCATGCTGCCATAACAATGACCGTATAATAACTGTATTCTGTTCCCTGCTTTCCATTCTGCGCTGTTCTGTTCTTCGTAGGTAAATTCTAATGAAAAATTAAATTATCCTATAGTATTCTCTCCTCTGCTCCGCTCTGTCAGAGGAGTGCTGTGCCAGTAGTGTTATATAAGACAGCATCCGAAAATCGGGCAAAGCACCAAAATCGTGACAGATAAGCGTGTATAGAGAAGCCAAGAAAACGGGGCTTTGACGGTAGCCAAGCTAAGCCAAAGCCTCGCGTATACACCTCGGTGTGCATCCCCAAATCTCCCCGCAGACGTGAAGGAGGCCATAAACCAGGAGAAAGATGTTCAGGTTTATTATAACGACGCTGCTGACGTGTGTCGTTGATTTATTTACCTACCAACAGCTTCCAGCACAGCAGCCAAAACGAGATCATCTCCAGACGACCGCGGCGCGCGCATTCCTCTCCACCTCTACCCAACGGCAGCGCGAGCAGCCAGGCGGCCACTCGCTGGCGCGAGGAGGGACGCATACAAGCTGGCGGCTGCCGCGAGCGTGTGTTTGTGTGTGTGCGTGTGTGTGTGTGTGTGTTGGAGAGAGCTACAGTGATAGGAGAGGAGCGGGGGGAGAGAGAGGAAGGCTATATCGACCTGAGCTAGTATGTTGCCGGTGAATTAGAGCAGAAGAGATAAATCTGTATTGGCAGGCTATTGTACATCTCTCTCTCCCTCTCTCTCTCTCCCTCTCTCTCTCTCTCTCTCTCTCTCTCTCTTTACTGTATCCCTGGTGCTGCTCCTCTGTCTGTCATCCCGCTGTACGCGCCTGCTGCCGCCGCGCACTGTTGCCAACTCCTCAATAAGGAAAGTGGCTATTGGCTGTCCTAAAAGTCGCTAGAAGTCGCCATATGACGTC
>JAVDPK010002802.1:0-10764 GCA_034780415.1 Cichlasoma orientale
GTGTGTGTGTGTGTGTGTGTGTGTGTGTGTGTGTGTGTGTGTGTGTGTGTGTGTGTGTGTGTGTGTGTGCGCGCACCTGCGCCTCTTTATTCTAGCACTTCTACCTCCACCTCACAGCTGTAATTCCACGTTCTTATCAGTGTTGATTCAAATCACCACAGTAATGATACACATCACCACTGCAATGACATCCAGAGCTTAGCCCAAGTGGGAGAGGAAGTGTGCCATATGAAACAGTATGTTTGTAATTTATATTTCTATGTGTGTGTGTGTGTGTGTGTGTGTGGCTTGTAAGGCCATTGAATTAGGTTCATGTGTCTCTGGTGTGGTTTCCGTGGCAGATTAAGGCTCAGACTTGCTGCGTTACATATTTTGTACAGCTGTTCAAACAAAGATGGTCTGGATATTGTGCTATGAAGTTAATTACAGCCACACATCAAGCACAGATAAAAATCATTTAATGTTTCTGCTTGTACCCATTAATAAGGTTTCAAGTATTTTAAATGTATTTATTTAATTCTAATTATTATTAACAATATCGCTTATTATTTTGGGTGGGATGGAGGGGGTGGTGGGAGATGCAAATTCAGGCCCAAATAGGAAGATTTGCCTTGTAGTACACACGTTGTTGCCAGTGTATCCAGTGTGTCATCAGCCATTAGTTTCTGTACTTGCAGCCATACTGTTGTTGTGGAGGGAAAAACTGCCCATTGAGACCAAAGCTGTTTTTTGCACTATGCTGTAAATGTAATTTTTAATGTTTTTAGATGTTAATAGTCTCGAGTAGCCACTCCAGGAACAGCAGCTTTTGGCTCTTAGAGCCCTGGAAGTTGCCTTGTATCATATGTAATTCAAAAAATTTTTTCTCCTTCAGTTTCCTACATTTCCTAAATTCTTTTCATCTCCTCGCTCTGTCCTCTTTACTTCAGACTGAACCCGTTCTTCATTTTATTGAAGCGGTTCACAGTCGATGTGGTGTCAAGTCTTACTAATGAGTCTGCGTGTGTCTCTGTTTCAGAACTCCCAGAAGAAAAGAGGAGCGCGACCCAACAACAAACCTGACAAGAAGCTCGGCCCACAGGTAAGAAACAAACACGGACACACACACACACACACACAAACACAAGTCTGTGTTCCTGCAGATGATTTAACAAATCAATAAGAGATACAAAGCTGCAGAGGGAGTGACACTGACCAGAAGGAGTGGAACATGAATAACAAACGTAGGCGTGTTGAGTTGAAGCAGAAGCTGTCTGTAGGGTTCAGGGACTCAGGGAAACCCGAGTTACATTGTAACAGTCATAAAAACTACAGGAAAGTTTCACAGAACCGTACCGCTCTATGTGAATACGGAATATGAAATATAGACATTAAACGGTGTCATATTTTGGTGCAACTTTTATTGCCAGCATAGCTGCAGGCAGCTGTCACCTTTCTAGAAGTGCAATGGCGTGTTCTGTAGGTGAGCTGTGACTGTTATTACCCCCCCGATCGAGCAGGAAAAGCAGAACGGCGCTAATGTAATTGTGAAAATCTGTTTTGTCCTCCATAAACATTCCCACACATAAAATACTCTGCATTAGAGTACAATATTACAACGGGTAACATATGTAATATAGAACAAGCTATTATGAATTGTTATGTCGTCATTACAGTATCTCACAGTCATTTTATGACGGCCAATTTTTATGGCAAACTCGATTGCGGGCAAAACAAATACAAATGCAGATATTTCAGGAAACACTAGAGCACCCCTTACCCTTCCCTGCATTTACTCATGCTTTAAACATGGGCTGATTTAAGAATAGACACTGATTATGTCAAGTTAGGAAACTTCTCATCTTTTATGCGTTTTGACTTTGTTGTCTGTGCGTCTCTGCTTATTTTGAGCGATTTCCTCTGGGATCACACTCTTTACTATCTAAACGGGCTGCTTGCAGTTTGAAGGAGATAGCTCAGCAGTTCCCTTGCTCCTTATCATCTTTTCTCTTTTCCATCTTGTCCTGCAGGTGTTTGTACTTTCCTGTAATCCTTATATACCAAGTTTTTGTTTGCTTGGGGAATACAGCTCAGGTCTCAAGATTGCACTTTCAGTCTCTCCTTCCTTTTGATTCTGTACCTTCTCCTTCACTTTTTTCCCAAGTCAATCTCCCCTCATTAATCTTCCAAATCATTAAGAACACTTCTCACACCACCGAAAGAATGATTTACCCCGCTGTGGAAAAGGCATTAAAGGAGTAAGAGGCGTGGGAGCTCAGGTTTTACACAACAACAAAGTACACTGATACCGAATTAAAAACTTAGCAGACTAGCAAATCACCACAGAAGGTGTTTGCAGTGAAGGTAATTATCTACACCACCATCTCTCTCTGGCTGCTAACAGCAGCCGAGCCCAGGCTCCCATTCCAAGCCACATACCATAAATGGCTATAAATTCGCCGGCGCTTAATGTGGTTGGAACCGCTCCACAGGCCGTAAAACAAATACAGCCACGGAGCTGCTTCTGAGGAACGGCTGCGCAGGGTCACCTCAGGTCGGCAAAACGTACTACTGAGTTTGGGATAAGAGCAAAAAGAGCTGCACTTTTAATTTATTTAATCTGAATTAGGTTATTGTACAATACTTGTAGTTATATATTTATTTTGAGAGACTTTAAAAAAGGGGCCAAAAGGCCAGTCAGCATTAGTCATGCTGGTTGATGTGTGGTAGAGAACAAACACAACAATAAGCATCCTTCTATAATGTATATAATCTGTATGTATCCAGGTTGAAGCTTTATTGAGATTGAAAATCTCATTTTCAGGAGAGACCTGCCCAAAAGCGCAGCAGGGATTTTAATAATAATAAGCTCAGTATGTCTCAGCTGACTAAGATACTAACCAACTTAGGAACTTATATACATACGCCTGTCGTACTGTTACATTATGATACACTGGAGTACACAATGGTATAGGATTTAACTTTATCCCATAGTCGGTCTTTGTTGCTCTTGTATCCCAGCGATGTTGTAAATACTGTTTTCCAGATGATACGTCTGAAATAAACCACTAATGAGTGTGTAGCTGCGTTGTTACACAGCATGACTCTGAGCTCGCTACTTGGTAGCTGAAATTTGCAAGTTAATCAAGTAGGGCTTTGTTATTTGGTTTATGTTTTTATTTTATTTTATTTTTTAAAATGGAATTAAAAACCGACTCATCCCAGCTGAGTTGCTGAACTGTAATTGACTGTGTTAATTTTAATACCAGGATCAAAACACTACATTTCTGACCATCAGAATGAAATTCAGTCCTCAGATGATTCACATTAATGTTGTCCGGCTGTCAGTCCGGATGGATCTGAAGGTTGCAGATTCCAAGCTGAGCAGCTCTGCTCATGAAGTGATGTGACTGGTCAGCTTGTTGTGTGTTTGAGTGTGTCTGCAGCTTTGACTTTGTGTGTGTCACTCCTTTCAGCTCTGTACTGTAACCTCTGTCAAAGATAAGACTGTCTGTCGCCTTTACCAGAGAGCAAAAATTCAGATTCACCAACCCTTATTTGTCTTCATTCACCTCTTCCTTTTACATGTTTGCCCAAATTATACTAATGTAGCATTGTTTAATTATCTTTTTGTTGTCGTTTATTCTTTGTAACACATATAATATAGCTTAACCACAGCTAATTATATTTTTTATTGCTTTCTAATCATATGATGGACTCTCATGGCAATTACACTGAAAGCCCTGAGGGGGACTTTGAATTAGATCTAAGTCCCAAACGAAGAGAGCTTTACAAAGGTTATTAAATTTATGCCAATTAAATATTTTCCTCATTTAGTCATATGCACATTTTTAAATTGTAATATCTGACCAAATCATATTGATTGAATTTTACATTTTGGGTGAAGTGGGAAATACAGAAGTCTGCATCACTCGTGGAGGAATATCTGGTGCGGTGTTGTAAAACCTGTAATCAGATACACATCGTCACTGTCATTTTTGTCCTAATTTGAATAAAAATGAATTTAAAAAAACAAATGATTCATTACTTAAGTAATGACGTAACCCTTCAGCATTTGCATAACATGCTTGTGTGCATTTTAGTGTCTTTGTGATGCAGCACTTTTTGCGCCATTGTCACCTCTGTGCTCTCTTTTCACCTCGCCCCGTCGCTGCAGGAGGACAGTTCAGACCTGAAATGTCAGCTCCACTTTGCCAAAGAGGAATCAGCCCTGATGTGCAAGAAGCTGACCAAACTGGTGAAGGACAGTGAGGCCATGAAGGAGGAGCTGGCCAAGTACAGGTCGCTCTATGGCGACATCAACGCCTCACTTACCGTGGAGGAGGTGAGGAGACGAAGGGATGGCTGAAAATACTTGTACTAAAGAGCCATTTGAGCCAATTAGCGGCAAACTATTGAACGACAGCGTGAAAATGTCGAATCTCCCTAACTTTAAGAAGGCAGGGAAACATAACAAATATTTCTATGAATATTAAAACGGGTACGGCCTACAGAAATTAATCAGCTACACCTGCTTATCCTTGTAAAGGGCTGTGGGTGAAAGGTCGATCCCAGCTGAAGTTACGTTAGACATAACCTGCATGTCTCAGGCCTGCTGGCTTTTATTTATTTATTCATTTATTGTTTTGTCTTTTTTAGCATTGAGCGCTTAAGTTAAGTGGTTATAGTTTGTCAAAAAAAATGAAAGAATTTGGAGGTGAATTTCTTTCCTCTACTCCTCACATCTGCTTCATTTGACCCCCCATAAGGTCGCCGACTCCCCCCACACCCGCGAGGCAGAGATCAGAGTCCACCTAAAGCTGGTCGAGGAGGAGGCCAACCTGCTGAGTCGACGCATTGTTGAACTGGAGGTGGAGAACAGGGGGCTACGAGCTGAGATGGACGACATGAAGGGCCCTCAAGGTGGTTCATCTCATCGTTTAATTATTCTGTGGTTTATTTCTCACATGATCTTCCCTGCCTGGAGTTCCAAATGATCGTAATTTTTAATTACTTTATTTCACTTTAATTTTTCTTAGCACCTAACTTTTATTGTTTTGTTTTTTTTCCTAGATGGTCCTCAAGAACTCGCCGGTGGCGGTGGCGGTCTGGGGGCAGGGCTCGGCCTCGCAGGAGGGGCCATGGTGCTTGGGGGAGGGGCTTCGTCTGAAAACGTCATGGAGCTCCAGAGACACCTGCAGTTCGTGGAGGAGGAGGCAGAGCTCCTGAGGAGGTCTCTCATTGAGTTGGAGGAACAAAACAAGCTCCTGATGAATGAGATAAACCGCTATAAATCTGAACTGCCACCTCCTGCATCCACGCTGTCCTCCAATTCACTGATGTCGCTGACAGACGGGATGCTCAACGACAGTCCGGTGCACACATTACAGGAAGGGCCGGTGCTTATCAGCACGGACACCCCGGCTCAAGAGGAGGAGCTTCGATTGGCCAGGCTTCAGATTGGAGAACTAAGCGGGAAAGTGAAGAAGCTGCAGTACGAGAATCGTGTGCTTCTGTCCAACCTGCAGCGCTGCGATCTGGCTTCCTATCACTCTCCCTCATCTTCATCCTCCTCCACCTCATTAAGACTGGCTCTGGAGACGGATGCAGAGGCTGGAGACTCAGCTGAGTGCCTCCCCAGCAGGTATATCGTATTTTCTCTTTTGCTGTTCACTTTACAAGATTTGGGCTTAGGGGTGTCCCACTGCAAAACCATAACATGCAAAAAAGCTGAGCTTTTTACACAACTTCTGTAAGTCTGCATTTGCCTGAGTAGAACTACACACAGGTCATAGCACTGTAACGAAATACAGGATTCCTGGGGATAAAAAAGGACCATAATAAACAAAATGGTAAGGAAACAAGCACAGGAGCAGCCAACCCCAAAGTTAAAAGAAATAAAGTTTACATTAAATCAGAAGAAAGTATTAGAGGGTTTTAATTATTTATTTTTTTCTCAGTGATTCTGTTTTGACAAAAGAAAAACATACAGTTACCGCCCCTGTGCAAGGCAGGAGTTTGTTGTTCAAGTAGAATTGGTCCATTAAGTAAAAAAAAAAGTAAAAGAAGGAAGTCTCACACCTACAATAATAAGAAACATGTTGTGGCATTGTCATGGTAACATTCTGTAATGTGTCTCATAATGCTGTCCCTGTTCTATTAATACTACTCTGAGCCTCATGAACTCACACAGTGAGGCTCTGCTGCTGCACACGCAGGTGATGTCATTTAAGTCTGTGGGAAGTTGGTGCTTTGGGCGCAGGGTGAACATTAGCGCTGGATCGAAGCGATTTCTTGAGGCTGTGCTGCACATTGCTTTGAGCTAAACGCTAGCTGATCTGAGCATTTAGGATGTGAAAACACAAGCGTGCAGATATTTAACAGGTGCAATTGTGTACCATGTTCACCAACCCAACTTATCTACACAGGATTGCATAGAGTCCTGTGAAAAACTAAGTACGGCCCGTGATTTAGTAGCTTGAATAATCATTTTCTGGATGATTTTATGAGTCTCTCACATCAATGTGGAGGAATTTTGGCCCACTCTTCTGCCTGCAAACCTCAGTTCATTGAGGTTTGCAGGCATTACTTTGTGCACAGATCTCCTAAAGTCCTGTCACAGCATTATAGTCAGGTTTGACGGGATCACTGCAGCACCTTGATTCTTTTCTTTTTCAGCCATTCTGTTGTACATTTGCTGCTGTGCTTGGGATCACTGTCCTTCTGCATGGCCCAGTTTGGGCCAAGCTTTAGCTGTCAGACAGATGGCCTCACATTTGACTCTAGAATACTTTGGTATACCGAGGAGTTCATGGTCGACTCAATGACTGCAAGGTGCTCGGGTCCCGTGGCTGCAAAACAAGCCACTGTACTTGACAGTTGGTATGAGGTGTTTGTGTTGATATGCTGATTGGATTTAATGGATTGTTAATATGACCCCACTCTAGACGCCTATAAAGTTTTATCAGAATTCATCCAAACCCTTTTGAGCTATCGTGTTTACAGACAGAATGACACGCACGCACACAAACGCTACAAAAAACATAACCTCCTTCGTAATTAGATTAAGAGCGAAGTGTTTATCCTGGGGAGGGACGTGAATATGTGTATCTAATTTCATGGCAATCCAAAACTGCAAAATATACAAACCACATATCAGCTGTTAATATCAACTATTAAAGCCAATATCCTTTTTTTTCCCCATCAGTCCACCCCAGCGCAGAGAGCCAGTAGGGGGTGAGAACGATGCCCTGGAGATTAAGGAACAGAAAAAGAAGACTGAGGACAATGCTGACGCCACAACATCACTGCCTGTGTGCCTGGGGCAGAAGGACCATGATGCCTTGCTAGCCATGAGGGACCAGGCTCGCTTGGTTTCGACAGCTATACAACTCCTGACCTCCCCCGAGTCTAACTGCCTCTCTTCATCCCCATCCATCTTTCACAAGGTCTGCAGCAGTGAGGCAGCAGAGCCATGTGATCTGGAGAAACCTCAGCCTCACAGCCAGGTATGTGTCCTCTGTTTAGTCTTTTGTTGTTCCTAAAATGAAACCTTTTTTTTTCTACAAAGATACAGCTTCTCAGTAAGTACATGAGCATTTTAAATAGGCAAAGATGATATGCTAGATGAGTCAAATGAAAGGATCACTACAAGAAACACCGTAGCCTAGGAGACAAATGTTTTCTGCTTTCTCTCTGGCATTTTTTCTGGCACCGATGGTTCAGCCACCTGCAGTTTAAGCCCTGCAGCTTATCATTTATCAACTCTACCCTGTCCCTCACATGGCCAGTAATGACTGTGGGATACGTTCTGTTATTTCTGCGTCCTCAGATCTCAGGGCTGTCTGATCTGGCCGACCGTCCTTTGGTTGGTGCTCTGACCAGCAGGCTTCAGGCCCTACACAGCCAGCTGCAGTCCTTTGTGGAGAAAGTAGACGGCCTGGGTAAAACCCCAGCAAGTGGCAGGGACCCTCAGGTTGAAGGGGAGTCCCTTGTGGACTCCCCCTACAACTGCCCTGGAGATAGCCAGGATGCACAGAACGGGGCAGAGGACAAGGTAAAAGACAAGAACCACTCCTTCTTTTCACTCCTTGTCACACTTTTCTTTCATTTATGTTTTTTTTAAGCTTTATGTCATTTTGTTTTCTAGTTTCTTTCTGTTGTTTTCAGTTTCTTTCAGTGCCTACTGTTAATTTGGCTGACCCGCACTCCCAGTTCCATTTCAACATGCTGCTTTAGTTTCTCCTCACAGTGAAGAATGAACTTACACGGCACACTCAAATCTGACGCAAGACGATCTAACCTTTATATTAAATATTTTAGATGAACTTTAATTAAGCCCTACAGATAAAGGACCAAAAAAAAAAAAAACCTGCATCAGATGAAGTCAGATTTGAGCTGCCAGTGTAAACTTCTCCACATGATGTTACCCATGTCCTCTGCATGCTGTTGAGCTGCATCCTAACCTGTATGTAGATGCTGCTTTAGGCCTCAAATGGAGCCTGTTTGATGCATGGACATATTAAGATCATATAAAGTACTGTTTAATTTATATATACCAAATATATAGAAACCAGAAGTTGACTACAAAATAATCATGTCTCCAAACCATTAAAATAGGACAGCTGTCAAAAAGGTCTTGTCTGTGTATTTCAGTTGCTCTTGGGTGTCTATCTACTGCACAGTGAACTGTTTGTGTCACAAACACAAAATTTAGAGTCCATAAAGAGAAATCGAAATCTCCGCGTTGTTGAAATGATTATGGATGCTTCATAATGTGAGACTATGAGTTGTCCAAACTGATTTGTCAAAGCAGCAGATAAGTGAAAGTGACCCGGCTCTAAAAAGATTTCCAATCATGCTTCATTTGAAGTGCTCCACTTGGAAACTCCTGGCCCACAGCTGATTGTCACACACTGAGGATTTACTCTGAGCGCCAAATGTATTTTCAACTATGAGATGGCCCTTAAAAAGTTCAGTATAAGATCCACGATTTCATAAAAGTGCACTGGAATCAGTCGAGACTTTTTCCTCTGTAATGCGACGGGCCTCTTTTCCTCGCCATCGACTGTTGGGAATACATTTCAGAATCACACAAAATCTGATGAGAACCTGATGAAACGGTAAAGTTGGGAAGAAATGAATTCTGTCACTCCATTTCCATTTTTTCCATTTGTTTAAAATTTAAGTCTTTCATGACTTATTATGGAACCTTGGAAAATATGGAACCTTTTGGAATGTTTTGTGCCTTCATAAAGAGAAATTTGTTTTCTTATAAAATCTACTCTGATCTGATCACCTTGTTGTTTGGAAGCCGCTGTGATGAAATTCTACCCAGTTTTAAGTGAAACAGGTAAACTGTAATGTTTAGACTCCATTAGAGGCCAATTCTGAGTTCCAACCCCCCTCCGATCTCCCTTTTCCTCCCCCTCTCTCCTCTCCCTTCTTTCTCTCTGCACGGGCACCATATCCGATCGATTTCTGCACTTGACTTCCCCGTTACCCACCTCTCAAACCTCCTTTTTGCCACTGCTCACACATCCTCATCTTTGTCATCTCCTTCCTCACTACTCCTCCTCCTCCTCGCACACCTCATATCCCTTTCCTTCCCTTACGCCAACTCCTCCACTTCTTGCTTCTTGCATCAAAACTTGCACTCGTTTCTCCTTCTTCTTCCTCCTCACCTTGTACCCCATTGCCCTTCGCTCTGACCTTTCATCCTAACTGCCTTACTCCTTCTCTTCTCCTCCTATTCGTCTTTTTCTCCCCTCTCTCTTTCTTTGTTTCCTCCTCCACCTCCCATTGCTGTTTTTACCCTCGTCTCTCCATTCTTAACACTCTTCTATATCCGATTCCATTCCCTCTCTCGCGCCCCTCAGCCGTTCATTCTGCCCTCCATCCTCCTTTTCTTTCTCTTCTCCACTCTTTCATTTTCTTCTCTGACCAAGCTCTTCTTCCTCTACATCCTCTTCTTTGTCTTGTGAGGCCCATAAGTCATTATTTTAGGTTTTTTGTTTGTTTGTTTGTTTTTGTTTCTCATGTAATGTCACGTTGATGGGAGTCATTTTAGTTGTATTGGTTTTTCTTATTGTTGTGTTTGTCCTGTTTTCTGTCATTTCCTCTGTTTGTTTTTACCCCACAACTCCTCCTTGCCCATCTCTCCCTCTCTCTTCTATGATTCTTTTCTGTTTGTTTGTTTGTTTTTTTCTTCATTAACTTGCCCATGCATGCATGCAGCAGCCTGATTATAGGGACCAGTCAGAGGCAGAGGTGAATGATGAAACTAAGGAGAGCAGCCAATCAGACAGCAATGAGTTGCAAAATCAGGAAACCAGCCAGCTGCAACATGAAGAGAAGGAGACAGACGGTGCAGTGGTGAGTAGCTCAAAAGCACAATCCATGACATTACGACAAGCACAAAGATGCACCGGACTTGCAGAGGCCTGAAGTTTCAAAGTTGGCCCTTCTCACGGCTGACAGCTAACACAGTTTCTCAGTGCAACTTGAGCCTGGAGCCAGTGCTTTAATATCAGATTTCTCACTCTCTTTTGTAAACACAGAAAAACAAAATGTGGTCTAAAAATATCCAGAAGGCAGCATACACAAAGGTCCTGTCTGCTCCGTGTCTATGAGGAAGTAGCTATGAAAAATAACAGTTCAGGGGGGCTTGAACTGTTTATACATTATTATTTATACATTAATAAATGATCAGATGGTGTGTGTGTGTGTGTGTGTGTGTGTGTGTGTGTGTGTGTGTGTGTGTGTGTGTGTGTGTGTGTGTGTGTG
>JAVDPK010002802.1:19612-42188 GCA_034780415.1 Cichlasoma orientale
TCTGCAATTAGTTGCATGCTTGCTCTATCTGCACAATAATACACACCATAGCTGCATAAGAATGTGTGTGTGTGTGTTAAATACAGAAAATAAAACTGCCTTTTTATGAGAAGTGGTGATCAAGTTAGGTTCTGCAGTAAAATGCAAGACCTGTTATTCACGTGAACAAAACAATAGGTGCAGATTTTCAGTTCTGGGAACCTGTTCAGTGGGTACAAATCACATCCACCATGTTTCTTCATCCTCTGTTGTTTCCCTCCTTCTTGTCTTTCTCTTTTAACCTACCTGCGGACCAATCAGCTCCAGATCGGGGAGAGGAACTGGGGCAGAGAGAAGCTGGAGCTGCTGGAGAGATTCAGCCAGGAGAGAGCTCAGTGGGAGCAGAGACTGAGAGAGGCCACTGCACAGCAGGGGAAGGTATGAGGGGTGGGCTTGTGTTAGGGAGAGAAATGTCAAAGCTTATCTCGTGATGATAGAATCTGAAAGGATGAAGGTGCATGGCCAAGATAAGGAGGAAACGGATGATGTATCAAGTCGTTGGTTCAAATGTGTTTCCTGCTATATTTTAGCTTGTTTCTTCAGACCTGTCTAACAGCTACACTGTTTCTCTTTTCCACTCATTGATTCTGAGCAGGTCACATTCACCGCTGAGGTTTTAGATGACTAAAATTGCCGTCTTTTGGGGTGGTGTTTTGTTTCAGACAAGTTTTGTTGATTCTGACTTCAAACGCGCAGCTATTAATGTCCTGATGTGAGTAAGGAAAACCCTCAGTGGTGTGACTGGCCTGCTGTGGTTGAGCTGAGCTCACCGGGAAAACATAGTCAGTCATATCTGCTGATTATACACCAGCGCAGTCACTGCCTAGCTCCTGCAGCATGTCTGGGAAGGGATGAGGAGGGATTGCATCAGTAGTCATTAAAGGTCTTTTCCTCAAACGCAGAGACAGAAAAAAAAATCGCAGACACACGGTTAGGACATCTGTCTGCTGATCTTTGTTTTTCAGTCTTTTTTTAATTCACTCTGCTCCCTGCCTTTGTCTGAATCTCTTCTGTGTGTGTCAGCTTGTGTGTGTCTGTGTCACACTCTGTTGACCACAAACCTCATACACTTGTGTTACTCTCTTGGAGCTTTTCACAGACATTTAATTACAGTGCCCTCATCAGGCCAGTTTCTGTAAAGCTTATGAGCCTTTTTTGAGTGTTATACCAAAGTTAAGTCCTTTTAGAATCACATGTTATTTTAGAGAAATACATTTAAAGGAGAAGCACCACCTTAAGAACAGTTAAACGAGTAAACCCTATATTTAGCTGCCTGTCGGCAGATCCGGTCAGCCTTGTCTCAGGCTCAGTGAGCTGCAGGTGAAAGTGAAAATCCATCAGCACATCTGTGCAGCACATCACCTGCAGAAGTCCTTCTTTCTTCCTCCCACTGACTCTCATTCTGTGTCTTACCTCTGAGGAGAACTGAGTGTGAGAGCACTCCTCAAGTGTGAAACACACTGACTCAGCATTACCATTTTTGTGTGTGCGCGTGTTTGCATGCACTTTGCCACAGACGTCTCCACTTCCTGCTGTCAGAATAACCTACTGATGTCTTTCGGGGTGTGGGGGAGAAAAACGTATAAATAAAGAATGTTGCAGGAGCAATTTGTGCAGATGATGCAGGTTATTTAAATGCTAATAAGCTCTTTAAAAAAAAGCAGATCCAACAAGTTCCTTTGCACTGACAGTCTGGATCTCCTTTCTTCCTAAAGTCGAAGCCACCAAGTGGTGAATCCTCTACGGACACGGTCGTTGCTAATGGAACAGGATCACCGAGGTAACCATAATAAATCAGTTTAAGTCAGTTCATCAATTTTATGTCATTACTCCACTTATTTAAAAAGTGTGTTATCTTGACAGCTAAGCATAAGTTCTCCTTTCTCGTCAACTCATTTGTGAAAAGGATCAAATCCACGCTAGAGCTGGAGTGCTCAGAGGTCGAGGAAACAGCCAATCAGGAGGAGAAAATACAGTTTGCTGCCCCGCCTCTTTTCATTCACTCAGAGCTGGGCGACACCACCAGGAAGAATTGGACCTACCTGACCAATGAGGTTAATAGCTTATGTTACTGTTTTAAAAAGTTCAGTCAGTGCAGTTTATGGTATATTAATTACTGTCATAAATATTTCTGTAATTTCATATAATAAACTATATATTCCTTATGTTTTAATCAAGTTAAAAGCAAATTGTCCCATTGTTCTGTACTGCTGTCTCTTTTTCCAGACCCCCAAGATTGCTGACACCTATAAAACATGGGACGGTCCTAGAGGCTCCTGTAGCACCCTAGTAGGATCACAGCTGGACTTGGAGCCTGTGCAGAGGAGCTACACTGCTCCAGACCGCACCGGCATCCGGATCTACTACAGCCCTCCTGCTGTGAGACGCACCGATCACTGGAGAAGGAACCAGGAGGCCGAAGAGTCACAGCACACTCACAATGGCAGCTTCTTGCTGGAGGTGAATGGCTCAGACGCTGCCGTGGCTGCTGTGGAAACCCTGGACATTCAGCACCAACCTGCATCCTTCTTTTCGTCCTCTTATGAGCAGTGGCTGAGCTCCCTGTCCAAGCAGCACAGGGAGCTGTTAGAGAGCAGAAGCAGCTGCATCGCCAGATCTATGCCCAGTGTCATCAGTAACACAGTTAGTGGCTCAGCTAACAACGTAGCTTATCATACCCTGGAGATTGGAGAGATTTCAGCCAATTTAAGTGACGACATGAAGGAAATGACCAACTGTGTTCGACAGGCCATCCGCTCTTCGTCTTTGGAGAGAAAGTCTGGCAAGGAACCTGGGAGTCAGGTAATGGTTCTTCTTATAATTCTCTGCCCTTTAAAAAAAAAAATCCATTGGTCCCATAAAAAGGATGTGAGACATATATTTTTTTAATCCAAAATGAATTGATTTGTATTGGAAACATATTAAAATAATGCAAGTACTCTGGCAAATAGTTGTTTTAAGAAAATATAAGAGTAAATAATCACCTAGTATAGGTTTAAGTAAAATAGCATAATACTCTCCTGCAGCTCCTAAGGTTACTCTTTATTTGTTATCCTCGAAATACATTAAACAAACATCGTCTGTCGTCCGTTTCTCCACGCAGGCAGTCTCTGTATCCACCAGGTCAACACAGACTGCAACCCAATACGTCAGCGTTGGTCTTCAAACCGAGAACCTTCCCAGCAGCAGGGGTGCGGGGTTAAATTCCAAAGCCTGGTCTCCTCGTCCCTCGTCGACAACCACTTCTTCTTTGGCGTCGGCACGAACTCGGCAGATATCCACATCGCTCGATAAAGTTCACAGCCGCATCGAGAGGCCGTGCTGCTCCCCCAAGTATGGATCACCAAAACTCCAACGCAGAGTGTCTTCTGGTAAATGTTTCTTTTCTCATTTGTTTTATGACTATTAATGTTTACTGTGGCAACACAGTGGCGTGGTGGTTAGCACTGATGCCTCACAGCGAGAAGGTCTTGAACCGGGCCCTTCTGTGTAGAGTCTGCATGTTCTCCCTGTGTTTGCGTGGGTTTCCTCCAGGTACTTTCCTCCCATAGTACAAAGACTTGCAGTTAGTGGGGTTGGATTAATTGGTGATTCTAAATTGCCCATAGGTGTGAATGGTTGTCTGTCTCTCTGTGTTAGCCTGTACAGGGTGTACCCTGCCTCTCGCCCCATGACAGCTGGTATGGCCCCCCACCACCCCCCACCCTGTGACCCTGAACAGGATAAGAGGATGGATGTATACTGTAACTTTTTAAAGTGTGAGATGGCTAACTGTATGGTTTTTAGGCTCCACTTCCAGACTGGATGGGAGTTCCTCCTCCAGGGACCGCAGCCTATGGAGCCTCCAGCAGAGACCCATTAGTGGTGGGGGAGGCTCGGCCTGGGCTCGGTCCACCACCACCCGGGACAGCCCCGTCCTGAGCGGCCTCACTGATGGCCTCTCCAGCCTCTTCAGTGTGGTGGAACACACTGGGAGCACAGAGTCCCTCTGGAGGGGTGACATCGGTAAGCCGCTCAACAAACCTACACATGGAGTTTTTCAAATTATTAGGTACAAACACTGCAGGTGTTACAACATGAAATCTTTTGTCAATTAGTCTAAAAAAAATCTTAAAGGCATACATCAACTCTGTGACAGTCCAAAAATATTAAGTGTCAATAAAAACAGGACAGATATATAATCTTGGCAACTTTTGGTTCTACTTTAAAATTAAATTAATTCAGTTTCAGGGGCAAATGGAGATATCAGGAAAAATAGTTAGTTAATTAATACCAGGTGTGTCAGCTGGTGTCTAAGATATTTTATATCTTTCTCAGTAGAAAAAGCACAGATGCGACTAATTTCATTAATGGTGGCCGAGATAATAAGAACAGGAACCTGAAACTCCTCTAATGTGAATGCAGTTTTTTAACATTTCAGTAATATTAGTGGGCTTTTCCTGCTCACTTGCTGCAGTATATGTTATCTCAGGGCAATTTCCACAGTAAGGTGAAGACCCTACAACATTGTAGAGAGAAATGGCGCAGTTGCCTTTAAGCAAGCACCTGGCAACAGTGGGGAGGAAAAACCGCCTTTTAACAGGAAGAAGCCTCTGGCAGAACCAGGCTGCGGGAGGGCAGCGTTATATTTTGACAGGCTGGGTGTCACAGGCTGATGTAATAAATCATAAGTACATACCACCTAATGCATAAAAACATCCGTTTATTAGAACTTGACTCCCTCAAAACCGTTGTTCGGAGAAGGCATGTGTTTGCTAACAGAAAATGTTTTAAAGAGCAGCTGCTTCCCAGAACTTTCCCAGTCAATATTTCCACTGCATGGAAAGTCCCAAACTGAGCTATTTTCCTTCCAGGTCTCCTTCTTATCCAAATTAAACACATGAACACATTGTAGCTTGTTAAACAAGTAAGTGAGCAAACATCCACCAGAGGAAAGTGCCGTTTACAGGCAAGAGAGCCAGTAGTCATCTGTAATCATATTAAACAGAAAAAAAAAGCGTATGCACGGAAGGAAAATCTGAAGTATGTAAGAAAACCTCAAGTGTGAAACATGAGAAGCTTCTATGTGTCTGTACTGTTTTTCCCAATGCTATCCAGTTGCAGGATAAAGAGTTTTTGTTCATAAAACTTTGATTGATTACTAGAAAGGAGGAGGAGAACACAAACTTTATTATGAGCGGTGAATTCAAAATTTCTTCTAATTGCATCTTGAAAATTTCTTTAATATCAATCCTGCACCTAACAGTACAAGCATTCTTCTAGCTCTCAGCTGATCCTGTTTAGTGCTATACCCATTACTGATCTCATTTTGCATCAGGAGCAAGCCAGACTGCCAGCCCAGCTCGACACCTTCCTGCCGCAGGGAAACCCTCTGGGGCGGCAGCGTGTGGATCTGACCCTAGCTCTCAGAGGTATGGTGGCATGGTCCAGGAGTTCTTCAGGAATGTCTGCAGCAGCCGTGGCCCAGGAGGAGCCCCCCTGCCTGGGGAAAGCGTTCAGAGAGAATCTCTTGGCAACCTTGGAAGTCTGGGTGTCTTGGGGGGTTTTGGCAGCATTGATGAGCCCAAGCCAGAGTGCATGTCAGTGGCTGTTGGAGGACTTGGCGTGCTGGCTGGGTTAGGTGGAGCCAATGATAGTGTGACCAGGATTGTTAATAAGAGGTTTATGAGGCAGACAGCTGGGGAGGAGATGATCAACATCTTGGGAGGAAGCAAGGAAACGCCGAGCAACACTGTTGCTGCTGGGTCTGTGACTGAGGTGAGACCTATGGAATGTGCCTTAGTATTGCTTGTTTTAGACCATTTAGGAGCAGATCACATTTTGGATAAATAACACATCTTTCTCATTTCCCAGGATGCACCCTGTGACTGCACTGCCCAGTCTGCCTGCTTTGCCCGACCGTCAAGAGCATCCACTCGTCACTGCAAGCACCGTCCACAGGAGCCTTTGGCGACATCAGAGGAAAAGGGCGACACCAGCAACGAGTGACAGCACTTCTACTGCCACACGCAAAGACACACACGTACAGAAAGCAAACAGCGATCGTTCACAGACGCTACTGCCATGAAAACACTCGTATTTGTCACGTCACTAAAAGTAAACACACCCTTAAAACCTGCCGTACAGGCACACTGCCAAATGTAACACACACACACTGATAGCACACTGCATAGACTGCACGACAAACCTACTGCCGCATGCACATATGAGAAAACACACACAAAGACGCCGGGCAATACATCATTTGTCTGGGACTGTACCATTCTGATGCCAAGGACAGGGGGGACTAAAACTCCAAATCAGATCTAAGCATTACAAAACTACCAGCAGGACAGAAGAGAGACGCGCTTACATACATAACAGGACTAATTATGACCTGAAGAGACTCTAAAAAGTAAAACAAAGATGTCAGGACGGGACCGATTAAACACCCCATCAAATTTGCACAATAACAGGTACTACGGCAGAACAGAAGATCCAAATTAATGATGTCATCTTGCCACCATGCTGTTGAGCAAGCAGCCGTTAAGACGTAAAAACAGGCCAGGTGAAGAGAATATGGAATGAAAGTGCATATGTTACTTTGGGTGTTATTCAACGACAGAAAAGACATCCTTCACAGAGATCTTTCACGCAACTCTGAAACCATCGGGCTCCGAGATGCAATCTGTTTGAGAGCCGTGATGATTTCTCCAGAGATGGTACCTGCAGAGACGGTTACTCACTGAACCTTGTCATAAACACACAAGCTGTGCTGGGAAATTGTGCCACTTAGATTGATTAGCACGGTAACATTCCAGCGCGCGTCCCCAACGTGGATCTGAAAAAGTCACATCTCTATAACGCGTCTATTTCAGTCCAGGACTCGTTTACAGTGTCTGATTCCAAAAGGAAGAACTTAAAGACTGGCGGGCTGCGTATCTCAGCGCGACCACATTTGGACTGAAAGCTATAAACGAGGGATTGAAAGTGATCTCAGAGAGGACCTCCTACTCTTCTTGTTTATTAGCAAACCTACGTAACGAAAATCCTTCAGGCTCGTCTGTCTTTCCAAAAGGACTTTGGCCACAAATACAGGGACATTTTGTGACATTTTAGCCACGATTTAAACCTCGTAGTTGTTAAAAACAAAACAAAAAAAACGTAGGTTCTCCTCCACAGTCCGATTGGGAAATTGTCATTTTGCTTTGAGTCTTTTTCAGCAGGCAAAAAGTCCCTTTTTCTTATTATTGAGATGTACCTTCACTGATGTCAAGATTCATCCTTAAACCTTTGAGTGATGATCTGATGAAGACATTGTGTACAGTCCTGCAGCACACTTTCCTGAAACATTTCAGTTGGTTACACTAACTGGGGACCATTCCAACTCAGAGCATGGCATTGGATGGAAATGCAACAATTACAGTGTACTTTTTACACCAATCAGAGCTCCTGAGCCACTGACAGAGGCAAAACCATCACATAAAATGCATTCCACTTTCTTAGTAAAGCAAATCCAATTCATCAATACTAACTCCGGGCTTTTGGAATCTGATTTAGTTTGTTGGGAAGTTATCGAACCATCATGAACAGCAGTCAGCGATACAGTGTAGCCACAGCTGAGCTCAGACTGCTAACCCTCTTATCGGCATTCCTTTTTTTTGAGTTTATGCCAGATGTGTGTGGATGTGTATGGTTTATATGTGCATTTGATTATTTACCTGTCGGCTTTCTGGTGGGTCGTGTCATGATTTTGCTTTCTGTTGAAGGGAAGTTGTTTTACACTAATGTGTTGACTGCCTTTAATCTCTCTCATACACATTTGCATTGTGTGTAGAAACCTGTGCACATTTTGAAAATGTAGCATAAATGTAGTCTTTGTAAACAACAAACTATCAGCGGCACTGAAGATTTTTACTTATATCCAAAAATAATTTCCAGGAATTTTATTTATTTAATTTGTTATTTTCAAATTTTTGTAAAGTTAACTTAATAAATTAAAAAATATATTTCTTTTTTTTTTTCCTTAAATGACAGTTGCAACATTATGAGATATCTTTTAGGATGTATTCACACCCAGTAGAAATACAGTATCAAGGAATAAAGTAAAGGATTGAAAATATTGCATAAAGACGACACAAATGCAAAGATGCAGTGAGACTTATTAGTGGATTAAATATTAGAAGACAATGTAAACGAAACAAACATATTTGAAAGGGTTTTTAATAACTTTTTTTCTCCTTTTCTCCTTTTTTTGCCTTCTCTTTTCAATCAATCAACTGATATTCAAAGTGCCTGTCAGATCACTTAATAGTCAGCTCACACCAAAACTGGACTCCGTTAAAGAAAACTGCAAACCCAGCAGGCCTTTTTTCAGCGAATAAGGTTGTTTTTATGCGCATAATTACAGTCAGGCAGAACAAGAGCTACAATAAAGGGCCGTAACGCACAGTTTTTTGGGGGGACTAAATACTTCAACAGGTATAAGAGGATATGGTAAATACACAACTTTTATATTAAGGGTTCTCTACACTATATGGAAAGTAAATTATTTTTGTTTAGTTCTGTTTTGCTGATGTTTTGCTTCTACTCCTTCTATCGTGGTGCTACTCAGTGTGAAGTCCGCTCTGGGCTCGCTGTCCTCCTAACGTGTGTCTTTCACTTTGCGTTTGAGTAGCAGTCCAGCGTTTCTGGCTTCTAATGACTCAGCAGTTTAAAATAGGGCATTACAGTAACAGTGAGCGTATTTAAATAACACGCTGAAGAAAACCCGCAGTCTAAATGCCGCTGTCTCCACTCCAGCCCTCACAACTGGTACAAACCCAACTGCATGAAAGCAAGCACGGACCCAAGTAGCACGAGGCTAGACTGATGTTATATTTATTTATTTATTTTTTACATTACACGACATGCAGTCCTACCCAAGCAGTCTGATTGGATTAACCACAGAATAACCCAGTGCATCCAAGTCTGCTTTTTTTTTTTTTTACATCTGCAAACCACATACAGGAAATTAACTGGATCGTAAAACATATTATAAATAAGATGAAAACAAAAGAAAGGGAGCAGGACCTAAAAATACTGTATAGACTGCTGACGTGTTAAAAAAAAATAGACGCCACAGGCTCCTAATGGCAGCACAGGGATGTTAATACAACTGGACACCAAAATGTTGATACACATTAGTAACAACCTGGTGAGGATGATAAAACTGCTGCATTTTATTTCCCCATTCGCTGTTCTCCAGACATCAAAAATCTCTGTATCCATTAAAAAAGCCAGAAGCTCTTACACTGCAGGCAATGTAACATAAGCAGACTAACTTGGAAATTAATCTCTGTGGTCTGTCTGAAATGGCCAGAAACCAATAACGATGCAGTCGTTCCACAGTCTCTCCCACTAACCACTAGAGTGAATGGTCTCAAACCACAAAGGAACTATTATCCTGCCCTAATATGAGACTGTGTCACTATTTCTGTTTTGCAGACGTGCTCCACAGCTACAAAATCACATATGGTCTCGGATCGGTTCTTGAAACCTTTCTACTGTATTTCAGATTCCGACACGTTAAAAAAAGGTGAAAGTAACGACGGATGCCAGAAGGAGGCCGGGAGACTTTCGGAAGAGGTTTTAGCGTTTTGATCATTCAGACTTTATTCTGAAGCTCCTGATGACACGAAACAAAAATTCTAGATAGACAGTTTACTGGAATCTGCTCTACCTCTGACACACGTCATCAAAACACCTCGCAGCACGACTCGTGTTTCTTCGACATATTGATCAGTCATTGGACATTTTTGATGCCTGTGTACCAGGGCCTTACAGTCCCATTGTTTTTTACTCTCACTGTCCAAAATAAGGTCACTTCAGTGCCTTTCCTCTACAAAGATGTCTTGGTTCAATTAAGGCTTATTTTTCCGCAAATATTTGGCTCCACCTAAATACACTCCGTTTGATGACGCCACGCATAGTTGCATCTGGAATTTAGGTTAAACGTCTTAATTGATCATCTTGCATTTGACTTGTGCATTCATCTTCAGCTACATGCAGCCTTAGGAGTGATTTATTTATTTTTTTGTGCAGATCTACAGATGATGATGATGATGATGTGGACCAATTTACATTTTAGTTTGATGTTTTTATCGCTGATAATGCCAATTCAAGCACGGTAATATGACAACGTGAAGTTTCCGGCACATTGTCAAGCATGTGGGTGTAATTGCCACGTTGCTGCATTTCTGTAATACTGGAGGATGGTTTTTACATTTTTTGTTTGTTTGTTTTTTTTTCACGAAAATGCACAGAAACTAATTGGTTTTTATTACTTTAAATAGTAATAGTAACTTATTGTATTTTCATATTTTTGCTACTGTATTTGGTTTTTATTAGAACAAACACGAGATGCAGGATATCGGAGCTGGAAATGGATGTTTGCTGACATTTACTACAAACTGATCACGTTTTCTATGAGAAGGACCGTTCACCTCAAAATAAAATTCATATATTTTATCTCTGGTCTGTGGTGCTATTTATCTGTCTAGATTATTTTATTGTAGCATTGCCCAGTTTTGGAGAGATCGCCTTTCTATGATTGCTTTCTATTAAATATGATAAAACTAATGGAATTTCCTTTGTGGTGCTTAGAGAGACAAATAAATTACACTTGGAAAAAAATCATTATAAATGAATAAATGTCTCTTTCCAGAAATCATGATCCAGCATTTTTCATGCAGGATCTATTGGGAATCATTTCCAAATAGTTTCACTGGCCAGAGGAAAACGCAACATGAATTTCATTTTGAGGTAAACTGTCCCTTTAAACAAACCGAAACGGCTCCAATCTCTCTGACTCTGATGTCTTCGGTCAGTTTTCTCCGCCTCTCCAGCCTTTTCACCTGCCGATCAGGTGTTCCTTATGCTCCTCCCCCTCAGGTTATAAGTACGAGGCATTTCAGCCGCTGCAGAACAGTTTTGCAGGTCACACGTCACCAGCCACTGACAGATGATTTCTTACATGTTGCGTGGTGCAAACCGCGGGTCTTATTGTTCCCAGTGTGTCTGTAAACCTGTCAAAGCAACGTGATTTATTTTTCACAGCTTTTTTAATGTTTCCATACCATTCTTATGATCATTACATGCTGGGAATATGTACATGGATACTTAGCTGTTCATAATGTTGGCTAAACTATTACCTAGAGACTGCCTGTATATTCGCTTTATATAGCCTATACTCTTGTCTTTTTTAATAATGCTTGATTCTTAAATAAAAGGGGAATGCTATGAAAGCAAAATAAAACGAGTACATAGTAAGAAAACGTGTCCCTGGTATTGCAGCTTGAAAAGAAAGGTCTGTACTCTGTCCTTTTTTTCTTTTTCTTTTTTTGGAGGAAAGCTGAATATCGACAGCTGATCCCAGGTCACTGTGGACATATGTAGCTCTCTCCCTTTATAGACCACACTTGAGCGTTTCTTCTGTACATAGAATCATTTTAAAGCTGACAAAATACGGCAGCAAACATTAAGAGGAATACGAGGAGAAGTTGATCCAAGTGGATTTTTAAAGGGGTTGGCAAGTTTTGTTTATCCAACCAGTAAAACAAGACATGAAACTGCCTCCTGTTTGTCACATACTTCACAAATAAATGTTTGTTGAATTTTAACACAGTTGTTCTCCTGTCGTGTGTTCATATTAAATTTAGATTTTAAAAAAGTGTCTTAATTTTCCTTCCTCACTTTCTCACTGACACAGAATCAGTTGCTGGTAGCTGTGAGCGAAAGTTTTCATATCTGATTTTTTTTTTTTTTCATCTGATCCAGAAACACATTTACCTACACTTACTGGCCACTTCATTAGTTACACCATGCTGGTAATGGTTTGGACCCCTTTCTGAGTACTGAGGAGCCTAAAGTGTGCAAAGAAAATATCCTCCACGCCATCACACCACCACCAGCAGCCTGAATCGTTAATACAAGGCAGGATGGATCCATGCTTTCATGCTATTTATGCCAAGTTCTGCCCCCATCATCCGAATGTAGCAGCAGAATTCATCAGACCAGCCGACGTTTTTCCAGTCTTCTAATTTTGGTGAGCCTCAGTTTCCTGTTCTTAGCTGACAGGAGTGGCACCCGGTGCAGTCTGCTGCTGTAACCCATCGGCTTCAGCGTTCTTATTGTGTATTCAGAGATGCTTTTCTGCATTGTGGTTGTAAGCTGCATTTTTGAGTTACTGCTGCGTTCCTATCAGCCTTATCAAGCAGTCTGGCCATTCTCCTCTGACATCAACCAGGCATTTTTGCCCAGAGAACTGCAGGACCCTTCTCTGTAAACCCTAGAGATGGTTGTGGAGGAAAATCTGAATAGGTCAGCAGTTTCTGAAATACTCAGACCAGCCCATCTGGCACCGATAACCAAGCCACGTTCAGAGTCTCTTAAATCATCTTTCTTCCCCATTTTGATACTCTGAACTTCAGTAGGTCAATGCACTGAATTGCTGCCACGTGATTGGTTGATTGTATATTTGCATTTACAAGCAGTTGAACTACTTGTTAGCTGGTCCTAATATTTTAGGGTCTTTGCAATGTAAAGCGCATTGAGGCTTCTGTTGTTGTGAACTGGTGCTATATAAATACCACTGAACTGAACAGGTGTACCTAATGAAGTGGCTGGTGAGTGTAGAATAAAATGGTGTTACTGACATGTTTCAGTCCTTAAGTCTTTATCATCTCTGGTAGGGAACGCAGAAGAGCTTTAGCAGTGCCCCAAATGATTAGGTGGACTGCACAGATGGTGTTTTGTTGACACTCAGATTTTGGAGAACGCACACAATATGAAAGCTTGAATTGTACAGGAAAATAATTAGGCAGCAGTTAACTTCCTGTTCCCTGTAAAGCAGCCAAAACTGCAGAGTAAACAACTTAGCATTTGATCTAGTTTTGTGTGAAGCTATAACAATTTTATCCCTTTGTCTTAAATCCCCATATGGCTCCAAGCGACAATAACACAGCCTAACAGGCTCTGTGAATCTGCGTAGGCTGGAAGGAAAGAAGAGTGAAATTTGAGAGTGATCACAAGAGAAAGAAGAAAATAACTCCAAGGAATGGAAGAAGCAAAGAATAAAAGCTCCTCAACAATGTTCGAAGCAATCTAATCCAGCAGTCTTATTTGTATGACTAATGCAGAGGGAAGCGTGTGAAGATGGACTCTCAGACTGCAGGGGAGACGCAAGCAGAAGATAATGAGTGGGAGTGGGAGTGGGGAAGGAAGAACGTTTCCCATAGGATCTCTGTGAGCCGCTACACAGGCACAGTGGTGCTGTGAGTACACTGTTAACATCAGCAGGCTTTCATGCTCACAAGAATGATGTTAAGATGCACATTGAGCTGGTAGGTGTTCCAGGTATTGCAGTTCAGTACGGTGACACGTCCAGTCCCCTTTGGTAGACTGCACTAGCTGGAGGCAGACAGAGGCAGCGATGCTTCGCTGTGGTTGGGGGGATTGGTCGTCCGGATCAGAGAGCATTGCTTGTTCAATCTATTACCAGCACTTTGGTTTTTCATCGGGGTTTCCTCTAATCTCCAGGGGCAGTGAAGGGCTGTGCAGAGATATTTCTGCAGTGGCCAAAAAGTGTTACTACAACTTCTGCTTTCACCTCTTGATTCACACTGGCCACTTTTTCCCCCAATACACAACCACTGAAGAACGAGCAGCAGTAAAAAAGAGCATCGTACTTATCATGAAATCATGCCGTGAAAAGATTTATTATGATCATGATCAGTCTGCAGAGACATCAAGTGAAGGCCCAAAGTTGTGAATGTGTGGAGAACATCCAGGAACCAGATGAAGAAAACCACTGAGCAGCTTTAATTCAAATTAATGGCACCACCTATTCTTCATAATACAGCCATCTATATTACACAAGCGCAATACTTCTGTTCCTGTGTTCCTTCACTTAAGATCCTCGATGTGTCTTGCTATACCTTTCAGTCTCCAACCTACAACCTCTTTCTCCATTTACATGTGTTTAAGAGCAAAAACAAGCTGGAGAACATTCACCAGCAGCCCCGGGCAGACAGGAAGTGACTTCTTTATAGCAACATGTGAGAACAAAGGAACCACTTCCTGTTTTGGCCAAACACATGAGAGAAGGAATGGTAGTGTGGGGTAGTTATTTTTTCAGTGGATAATTTATTTTTACTCCAGTGTCTAGATTATGTTATGTTTTCTTTCATCCAAACAAATGATTTCAGTCTTTTGATCTGTAATATTATGGTCCCTTTTTACTTAGTTTCCTTTAGATGTGCATGATATTATTTGATTAGCAGGTTGCATAGCTGCTAAATTCTTAGAAGAAATCACTAGGAGCTAAGCAACACCAAAAATGTCAAAGATTACAGAATATAAAATCACAGCATCTAACTAAGGAGAATAATCCTGAGGAGGAATTTGTGAAGGCAATTTTTTCCTTTAAGACCAAACTGAGGGCAAAACCATCCACAAACAAGCAGCAACTGAGGGCCTGGCAGAGCATTAAACTAATCTCTTCTTCATTTCAACGGGTTCCACACTTCAGGCAGCCATAGACTGCAAAGTATTTGCCTTTGAGTTTTTATATTTAGGAGGGACAGTCAAAAGGTTTTGAGACTCGCCCAGATCTATGGTGAAGATACAGTCATAAGCATTCAGAAGGGAACTTCCAGAGGGAGATCTAAAAGTAGCAGGAACACCGGAAACACAGGAGAACCTGCAGTGCACAAGAAGAAGATAATGACCAAATATACAGTACCAGTCAAATGTTTGGAAACACTTACACTTTCATATGAATGGGTGAGTGTGCCCAAACTTTTGATGAGTACTGTACATCAGTTATCAGTGGCTTTTAAGCCTGAGTAAACTGTTAGTGGTTTATTTTTGTTATGCCAGTTTGCACTTCAGTCGTACTTTGACTTTAAAATCTGCTGTTGTGGTGTTCAAAGCCAAAATTACACTAATGTTGTCATCCAGTATTTCCAAATCCGACTGTAGATCTGAAGATCAGATAACTCTCTAAAAACAAATTTCTAATTCCGAACAATAAGTCTAATTCATTACGCTACAGAAAAATAATAGGGGACCATTAATATTTCAACAAGTAGATTTACTCGTTTCACAACTTGGTGTGTTGGTTGATTCCACGGATTATCCTCAGAACGCAGTTCTACTGAGCTCAAAATCCCTCTGCAAGAGTCAAACTAAGGTTTGGCTTTAACTTGAGGCCTGTTTGATTCCCTGTTAATCAGACCAGCTCCAGCTGTGGGATTACAATAGCTGTGCGTTATGAAAGCATCTAACGTTGCCTCATTTTTCTCTTTTCTTGCCTTCTGCCTCAAAAACCCAACTGTGGGTGAAAAGTTAAACCTGGCAGTGAAAGGCTGGCTCAGACTAATGAGTGGATTTAAGTAACGTTTGGGAGCACTGCCGAATCAGGATGTGCTGAGATTAGGGATAAAGATTCCTGTCTGTGCGTGTAGAAAAAGAAATAGGTCAGTGTTAGAGGAAGCCCAGGAGATATTATCTATACGTCCTATCCAAGAGCAGTCACTTAAGACGAGCTCTTCTTCCATATCCTTTATCTCTCAGGTGTCAAACTCCCAGCCTGCGGGCCGCTTCCAGCCCCGCCCCTACATCTACCTAAATTGATGCCAAAAAGTATCACACAATTTGGCCCTTTAAGCTACTTTTTTGTGAAATGTCATTTATGCTCTTACGGTCCTTCCACAGCATTTCAAACAATTTAATACCTGCAATTTGCCCAAATTATTATCCTTCTACCACCATGCTTGACAGTTAGTATGAGGTGTTTGTGCTGATATGCTGTGTTTGTCTTTCTCCTGGCGTGGCGCCGTGCATTATGGCCGAACATCTCCACTTTGGTCTCATCTGTCCAGAGTTTAAATGACAACAGGAACACAGAGACCAGTGTCAAGCTGAACAACAATATATTCACCTTTCATTGAGTTAAACTTCATTTTTGGAATATATGTAACTCAAATAAAAGACGTCTGGTTTGAGGATGAGTTTTCACTTTCTGCTTCTACTGATCTCATAAAACAGAAAACACACACACACACGCACGCACACACACACAGACACAGGAACACATGCACAAACACAGGATACAGTCAATGAGGCTCCACTAATTAAAATTGAACGCAGGCTTTTCACTTGCACAAACCACACACACACACACACACACACACACACACACACACACACACACACACACACACACACACCATGTGTCTCACACATCCAGTTAAAAGTCTGCCAAAAACTGTTGCAAGGGCAAAATCTACACTGAGGGGAAGGGAGTGACTTCCCTTTGATGAAACACTGGCTGAACCGTGTTGAGTCATTATTACTTAAAATAAAAATACAAACACATGACCTCATAACAAATGCAGCTCAAGCGATCGCCGATTTCTGCAGCATTAAAGAAAATGCTACTAATGAGAGCAGCGAGAACATTCTCTCACTCTACTGCATATATCTGCTCTTCTTTTTTTTTTTTTCTGTAGCAGATAATCAAACCACCAGACAGGAAATTGTGCACGGGTGGCCTTAAGAGCTGCATTGACAGCATTAGCTCAATACGGAGGGCCAGAGAGTACAAGAAAGCAAGCGAGCGGGAGATCACAGGAGATATGCTTGATCAAATGATAAACCTCAGCCTTGGTTACTGTCGCAATGCCTGTCAAGACTGCACTGTAGCACGCAAAATACACCGTTTACTCTGGGAAGTTTACTTCATGTTCTTGACCTCTGATCCATGTTAACAGTCATTTCTGATTTAGATTGCATACTGTGTAAACAACAGCTGAAAACACTTTGCCATTACCCTTTAGCCTTCTTCTGCTTTGTGGACACAAAATATTTTTACAATTTTCTGCACTATTCAGCTGCTTAGTCACATGGTAACTGTACTGAAGGGAAGCTGGCTTGACTCCTGGGTGTGTGGTGCCATCTTGTGACCAGAATGTGACAGGCTGCTTGTGTTTTTGTACAAAATGTGTACATGTATGAATTTAGAGAGAATGGTACAAAACATTTGGTTACAGACTGTAAAAAGGTTTTCTAAAACTCATTTGGACTTTCAGTTATGACGTCATTCATAACCGGGGGGGGGGGGGGTCTGCTCTGTAAACATTTCCAAACATTTTTAAAAGTTCTCAGAAATCCTTATTCGTGTTGCACAATATCACTCATCGTTCATTAGTCACTCCCACCTGTTACCACAGAACACAGCATATGCTTACGCAAATACGTCAGTGCACTACTTGAACTATAGCAATTAAGTTTCCTGGAATGGGCTGATTAACTAACAATAAACATGATTTTGTTTGTGAGTTTCCAGATTACTGTAAGGACAAGAAAAAAAAAAAGGGGGGGGGGGTTCTTTAGCATCATAAACAAACCCCTTTAATAATAAAGAAATCTTGTGTATAAAACTTGTTAACTTTGTAACCAGAAGAGTAGTGCTCTTTGTTTAAACAATTTAGCAAGTTAGGCAAGTTTACATTAGTCATCTATAACAGGTCACATGATCTGTGCGCTATATATGTGTACTGCTGAGTAAAGAGGCATATCTGTTGCCCCTCTTCAGATTAAGGATCAGGACAGGGAAGTGCTGGCACAGCTGTTAGAGAGGACCTCAAAGTTACTGCTGTTTGCAGTTGGTCTTCAAATTGAAACCTTTTAAATGTTGTTCAAAATAAAATAAATGAATAAATGCAATATAATTAAATATTTAAACTGTTTACAATAGCTGTTCAGTATTTTTTTTTAATATTATCTTCTCTTTACTGTTGCTCAATAAGTTAAATTATTAATTTAGGCTAAATATTTTTGTTGGTATTCTGATTACTACTGTACGCAGGGAAATCCATGCCCCAGTACCGCATAAGAAATTGGAGGATGCGGGCATCGATCCCGCTACCTCTCGCATGCTAAGCGAGCGCTCTACCATTTGAGCTAATCCCCCGTGTTTGTCACGTGTGACGTAGCGACAAACGTCACAAGACATGAGGTTAAATGCCTTCTAAGGATTTAAAAAGATTCTTTATCACCCTAAAATAATGCAGTAGGGAATGACTGAAATGTGCTGTGACACCTTATATAAAGGGTAGTTAATAGTAATAATAAACCAGCCTCCATCATAAACAAGGAAGCGCTGACCTGGAACCTCCAAGGCAAGAGAAACAGAGGGTGGCCCAGAAAATCCTGGTGCTGTGACCTTGATGCTGACACCAAGAGAATGGGGTACAGCTGGAACCAGCTGGAGAGAAAAGCTCAGGACCGCAATGCCTGGAGATCCCTTGTTGATGGCCTTTGCCCCAGGAGGGGTAGTAGGTAGAAGCCATGTTAGGTTTTCCCTTTCATTGTGCAAAATTTCTGGAGCAGAACATGGGTTTGTGGCAATTTACTGCACATTGGGCTACGTTTAGCTCTGATAAAAAGCATGTTTAAACCACCACAAGCCACAATTGTTAATACAAGGTAGGATGGATCCATCCTTTCATGTTGTTTATGCCAAAAACTGAACCTGCCATCCGATTGTCGCTGCAGAAATCAAGACTCATCAGACCAGACAATGTTTTTTATCTTGTGTTATCCACTTTTGGTGAGCCCATGCAAATTGTAGCTTCAGTTTCTTGTTCTTATCAGACAGTGGCACACGGTGTGGTCTTCTGCTTCTGTAGCCCACTTGCTTCAAGGTTTGATGTCTTGTGCATTCAGAGATGTTCTTCTGCACGCCTTGGTTGCAACAAGTGGTATTTTGAGTTCCTGTTGCCTTCCTATCACCTCATAGCACTGTGGCCATTCTCCTCTGACCTCTGTCATCAGCAAGAGTTTCACCTGGAGAACTGCTGCTCACTTTATATGTTCAACTGTTCAATTATTATGGTGTGCCTTGATGAGCTGGTTTGATCTCACCAAACAGGTTGAAAACATTTCGAGGCTGTGAGAAGGTTAAGAGGATAATAGCAGTCCTTTGTGATTCATTCTTGTACAGGCCTGTCTGTTTAGCAGATAGTGAGCAAAGAGACATGATAGAGGATGATGGAAGTGAAGAGAGCAAGGAAAATCAAGATTGCCCCGAGGGTAATGGGAAGAATGAAGAGAGGTCAGATTTGTTCCATTTTAATGATTTATCTTTTCTTTGTTTTTGGCTTTTATGCTTTTGAATCATTGCACTGTGTTGCAAGAAAGCTGGTGTTGTTCTTGTTCACTTGGATGCAATTTAATTCAATTCAATTTTATTTATATAGCGCCAAATCACAACTAACACTCGCCTCAAGGTGCCTTATGTAAGGTAAAGACCCTGCAATAATTACAGAGAAAACCCAACAGTCAAAATGACCCCCTATGAGCAAGCATTTGGCGACAGTGGGAAGGAAAAACTCCCTTTTAACAGGAAGAAACCTCCGGCAGAACCAGGCTCAGGGAGGGGCAGTCATCTGCTGTGACCGGCTGGGGCTGAGGGGGAAGGGAGGCAGGACAACTGATGTCTTTATTATGCAGCACAGTAGCATGTTCTTAATGTAAGTGTTTGAAAACTAAGAATACAATTTTACTTAAATAAAAATGAAGAAATAATGCACTTTTAAGGTTGATACTCCAAGAAAAAACCCAGGTAACCATAAAGTCACTGTAGACTGCAGTATGTTGAGAAATGTGGGGAGATTTCAAACTGTGCAGACTTATGGACCTATCCTAGATTTATTAGATATGGTATATGAATAGTTCATTACTGGCTAATCTAAGGACCACAGCACATTATTTGTTAAAATTAATAAATTGAATAAATAAATAAAATCAAAAGATGCATGAGACTATATAGGTCCCAGAGTTCTGTGCTACACCCCTGATTATGATTGTTTTTTTGTAAGTATTATAAAAGTCACTCTAAACATTTTATCCTATATATTTCTGAAGCCCCTAAATGTAGGTCACAGCTATGGATGAACATAACATGTTGTCAGTTACATATTTTTAATGCGACACTGGTAAGAAAAAGATTCCTGGTAAATTTAAATGAGCTTCAAAAAGCTGACCCACTGTATATCTGCTGATGCCAGTCCAGGATGCTTTAACCAGTCCAGGAACAGGATTAGAGCTTCTGTGTCAACCCCTGCAGACCACCCTTTGGTTGTTTCTTCTTGTTCTCTCCCCCGTATGTATAGTGTGGGCATGGTTGGAGACTAACCAATCGCTTTCAGTGGTGGGCGTGGTCTCAGGAAACAAGGGCAGGCACATCTTTCTCATCAGCAGTGAATGCAATATTTAAACCCAGCTTCCATCTTCACTTGTTACCGGATTGTTAACTGTCTCATGTGGTCGTGTAGTCTAGTCCTCCTGTTACTTGTTCCACTTACCTGCTTGTTTGATTCTTTGCCAAATTTGCACTTATCCAACATCCTCTTCCATCCTCTCAGGGAACCCGCTGGAAAACCTGCCTGGTACTTACCTGCATACCTGCCCAGTCTCACCCTGCCTGCTGAATAACTCACCTGGTCCCAAGACTCTTTCCCCTGGCAGCTCCGTCATCGTCTTTTGTTCAGTATGCCTACAATCCCTCCTCTGCACATGTCCAAACCATCTCAACCTTGCCTCTCTAACTTTATTTCCAAACTGCTCAACCTGAGCCCTCCCTCTGATGTACACATTTCTATCCCTATCCAGCTTGGTAACTACCCATGGAATACAATATAATAAAAAATACAGCTGAATCAAAATGCATTATGGAAGTAACTATCTTCTGCTGTCTTCCTTTTCTGACAAATGTTCAAATTTTAACTTAACTGCCAACCTTTTGGAGCACAGCTCAGCAGGGACCATCTCGGGACCTCCTATTTAATGCTTTCATGTGAATCTGGGACAAATGCAACACCTTATACTGCTCAGAACTGCCTCTCAGCAGTGAGTTCATGATCAGGAAAACTGTTAACTGTGTGTTTAAGGTTTAAGAGTGGTGTGCAAAATCTGGCAAATGTGGAATTTTTCATGAAACATTTTCTCCTCATTATCATTTTTACATTATTCCATTAAATAAGCCTGCCAGACTTTGTCTTTCCTCATAATCGCTTTATATTTCCTGGCAATTAAAAGTCAGAAGGCTAATATTAGATATCTATATTCAGAACCACTCCTGCTGACATGCAAAAACATCTGCTGGAAAGGAATTATGTGACCTCCTCAGATCTGACAGATGGCTATTTTCATATTCCAATACTACCTCGCCACAGGAGCTACCACTGCTGTCTCTGTCTTGGCTGACTGCCAGAGTGAAGAACTTGGTCTCTGTTTTTATGCACACATTTACCTCAATGTAACACCAGTCCTATGAGTTTTATTTTTTTTAACATATGGACAGCAAACAGTGATCCTCTGTGAAACAATCCTCAGGCTATATTTTGTAGGATGCGTGTTAGTGTGTGTATGTGTAACTCCTTGATCTGCCGCTCTAAATTCATGTCCATCATCTTGTCTGTGTACTTTTGTGTATCCCAGGGAGACAGGACATGCCCTTCTCACCGAGGTTATTTTATGTAGTCAGTTCAGCCTCGCAACATTCCTCTACTTCCTTTTTTTCCCCCACTTTTCTATTTTTTTCTCCTCCTCCGTTTTCATGGAAATATCTGTATGCATCTGCCCATTTCTGCAGAGCGCCACATAAAGAACAGCTCTATCTTGTTTAGCGGCGTTTTCTTGCTGTGGTGCCCTTTTTGTCCTTATCACCCACAGCAAGTCGATTAGGAAGTGCTGCGAGGATCAGGAAGGGGGCATACTTCAATCGCAGACTATGCAGGCACTGCAGCATGTAATGTGGGAGTTGCAGTCAGAAGGTTAAGCGAGGTGGCTCTGGAGAGGTCACTGCAGGCTGTAATTCATGGTCTATAGCGGGCAGTTTGACCGCTGCAACATGCTGCTGCTTTAAAGGGGCTCTGGTAAGATGCAGCTTGAAAGCTGTGGCCAGTGACTGCAGAAATGGGGCAGGCTGTGCTCTTGTGGGAAAATTGGTTGTTTATACAGTAGCCTACATCACCAAGGTGCCTGCTGAAATGAAAAAAATAAATTGGTATATAACCAAGCAGTAAGATACGAAAACGAATTATATTAATATTATATTTTGCTGTTTACACAGTGATTCAAGAACATTATGAAACATTCCAGTTCAGGCTTGCACATGGGAGGAGTGTGCCGTGTGCCAAGCACACCAAGGTGTGTTAGGAAAGCCTGCATTATAACTTCTCCTTAGACTAACCAAGCCTAAACATAGTCAAGTGAAAACAGAAGAAAGCTTTTCTTTTTTACGATTTACGATGCTTTCTGACAGCAGTTTATGCACACATTCACTAACCTTTTTGCAGGTTGCTATTTCAGCAATTATTACATTTTATTTTTATTTGGATTTGATGAGCTAATCTTTCTGCTTACCCCGAGCTACTGCAGAAGCGGGGGCACATGCACTCCCTGCTGTGAATCCCTGGTTTAAACCTTTCTGGCTGTGCTTTCGCTCCGG
>JAVDPK010002802.1:58939-74848 GCA_034780415.1 Cichlasoma orientale
TTGTGTGTCAGAGTATCCACATTTGTAATAATACCTAAATTTGTCATTATTTTGTAACATGTTAATAATAATTTATTACTGTGCCAAAAGGCACTTTATAGTGATATTGACCCTTAGACAGCATGGATGCATAGCACGATCACAGGAATTTCCAAAGGGATTTATTAAAGTATTTACCTACATGTGGTTCAAAAAGCTTTACGCGCTCAACAACAGGCAACATTTATTAACAACCCATTGCTGGTTGTTGTTTTTATCTATCTGAAGCACTTCTATGTCAATGGATGCAGTCACAAAACTCAGCATTATCGCCTCCCAGTGTTAAACTGTTAAAATAACTTCATTTAATATGTGAATGGGTGCAAACATCAGTGCAAATCCAAAACACAGTTACCAGATAATAGTCAGGTTGTTAGTGTCTTTGGAGAGATCCGTCTTCGACGGGTACACCACCTTCAGGTTCCCGTCTTGGTCGACCGTTCGGACCTGCTGGACCATCAGCTGGCTGGAGGTCTCACTGCTGTCTGCGGGCTCCGGCGGGCCACCCCCTTCTCCGTCTGACCCTGCCTCTTCCTGATGCTCTGCTGTGAACTTGTTCAACTCGGCCATTTTCTGCAAGGAAACATGAATTGCGGGTTAAATGTGTGTATGCAATTATTTTAATTGTTATTTTACCAAGAATCTGTCTTACAGGAAAGATCTGTCCGTGGCAGCCACACAAACTCACAACATGTTAAATAATACTATGTAATACATGCGACATTAACGTGTTCAAACTGAGATTTGCCATCGACTACCAAACACGTTCCCACGGCTGACCATTTCACCTGCTCCAAAATATTCCCATTAAATTTACTGAGAACTTAACCTTTCATCAGCTTTCCTCTTGCTACCCTCAGGGCAGAACGTAAAAATATATTTTTTTCTTCCGTTTCTAACGATTATTACTGTCAAATTTGTGCCTCTTTTGTCTCACGTTGTAATATAAAGGTAAATTATCATTCAATTTAAAAAAGGAGAGAGAGAAAAGAGGGGAGCTTACCACAATCAGAGCATCCATAACATCTTTACAGGTCTGCAGGCTGGTTGCACTCGTGACCTCCAAGAACAACTCTTTGGTTGTCTTCTTGATCTGTACAGTAAAGCTCGTGTAATTATTTCTGTCAGACTTTGAAAAGACACAAAAAACAGACAGAGGGCTACAACAGCCCAATGATGCACACAACATAAGCTGATAAGCATCTCTTATCAGCTTACGTTGTGTTTAGTTGAAGCAAGAACATGAGCTGACTTACATCAAATCCACTGTATTATGTGCCCCCGTTTAATGTAAAATACTCATTTAAGTCAGGAAGAAAATCCATACGCACACACCTTGGTTTTCTCACTGTTGGTGATTGGTGGGAATGAGATCACGTGACCTTCTGCATCCACTAGACATGGATAGAGTGGTTTTCCTTGCAGAATCTGGAGGTATCTTTGAAAATGAAACAAAAAGTATGGGCAAGAGGTCTGTCCACCACTAACATCATCAGAACTTTGGTATTTCACTCACTCACACACACACACACACACACAGTATCTCGCCCAAAGACACATATGAACATACAGGCTGGATGAGCCAGAGATCGAACCACTGACTTTCCCCTCAGTAAACAACTTGCAGATTTAATAATATGCAGATAATGTGAAAGCTCAGTATGTTCACATTAACGTGTTACCAACACCTCTCTCGTATTGTTTAAAGTTGGAATACTCAAACCAAATCTGTGGTCTGACATACTGTACCTCTACTGCCCTCATGTGCTCAAGCAAAAACACCAAGCAAGTGACACATCTTGCACACCTCTGATCTAAACAGTTCCTTGGATCTTTTATACAAATTGTCCTTTGCTTGTAAAATTCATTTGGGTCTTCAGCACAGCGGTTTGACGAGGCCGACTAACAGAAATCTCTCCCCAGTGTTAAAGCGTGTGCTGTACGGGAGGGTCAAACGCAGTACTGACTTGTGGAGGCCTGTAACGTTCTGCCTCTTCTTCTGCTTCCTCAGCTCCTCAGCCTCTAGATGAAGCTGTCTTATAAGCTCGACAGCGGTCATCTCCTTCCGACCCAGTGACACAATCTAACAGTGATTGAACATGTGATATTAGGATATTTATTTTTTTAAAAAAAAAGAGATTTTCAAGGCAAGCAGCAAGTTTAAGAAACAAGACTCCTCTGCCATCCGTACCTTCAGTTGGGTCGGTGGTTTGACGTCATACATCAGGGGACTTTTAAGTTGCTGCACATCATGAGTTGCAATGGTTGCTATGGTCCTCTTACCACACAGGTCATCATGAAGCTTCGTCTGGAAAAACAAAGCAATTCTTCATAGTTTCTATACCACACACTTGGTTGTGTCATAAGTGACGCACCATTAATATCATTCTGAGGGTTTGGATCTTACCTGAGCCATCAGAAAACGCTTGAGAGCATTCCCAGACTTTAGGTTCATACCTCTGACTATGCAGCACACCAGGTATGGTCTCACATCTTTCACCTCTGCACTCACTTTGACTGTGAGTGCTGTGGGAGCATCTGAGACGTGGAGAACTCTCACCACCATCTTGTTCAGCTCTTCCACCTCATCCTGTTCATCTGCCGCCTTCTCCTTCTTCTTCCTCTGCTGCTGCTTTTTTTTCTTGTCTGCGCTGCGTCCACCTTCAGTATCACCTCTGTCTTCTCCTTGTCTGCTCCTTCCTTTTCCTCTGAGGTAATCAAGAATTGACTTGGTCTGGCACCCGTTGACCATCTTCTCCAGACGTTTGTCATTCAGCTTGTTGCCTTTGAAGCTGATCTCCTTTAGCTTGGGGCAGTCACTCAGATCAGATGGAATCTCATTCAGCTTATTGTTGGAGAGATCCAGGACCTACAAAGATAGGCATAGGGAAGACAAAATAAAGTACAGGAGATGAGTTGACACTCTGTAAAAGTTCAGCAAGTAGCCCTAAAGTGTAATAAACACTATATTGCCAAAAGTATTCACTTGTCTGCCTTCACATGCATATGAACTTGAGTGACATCCCATTCTTAAGCCATAGGGTTTAATGTGATGTCAATCCACCCTTTGCAGCTATAACAGCTTCAACTCTCCTGGGAAGGCTTTCCACAAGGTTTAGGAGTGTTTATGAGAACTTTTGAACGATTATGACAGCTTAGAGCAGCATAAACTATAAACTATATATTAATATATACATCAAATTTATTAAGTGCTTTCCTAAATTTGGCGTGATGCCCAGGTGAACATAATTCCCATTATGGTGAACCATGCGTAAAGGGCAGGTTTACGCATGTTCTTTGACAGAAAAAAAAAACATTTCTGTGAATGAAGTTCAGCCTACCTTTAGAGCAGCTAGTTTGTGAATCTCTCCGCTCAGCTCTTCGATTAAGTTGTCAGAGGCCACCACGGTGCTGAGCAGCTCCAGTTTCTCGGAGCAGAAATCAGCAGGAAACCCGGTGATGCGATTCCTGGAGATGTTGATGGAGGAGAGCTTGGCGCACTGAGAAAGTCCCTCTGGCAGGACCTCCAGACTGTTACAGCTCACATTGAGTGTGTTCAGCTCCTTTAACTGAATGACTCCCTCTGGCAAAACTTTAAGGTTATTGACTGACAGGTCTAGGACCTTTAGAGACTTGAGGTTGCCGATTACATTCGGGACGGAGGCAAGCTTGTTTCTGCACAGGATGAGGCTCTGGAGGTTTGTCAGATGTTGGATGTCCTCGTGGATCTCTGTCAGACTCGGGCACTGGCTAACTTCCAGATAATTCAGCAGTGTCAGAGAGTAGATGGAGGAGTCAAGTCCCCCGTTTGAGGAAATTCTCTTGTCAACAGCGGACCCCTGTAAGACCAGCTCACGCCTTTTCTCTTTCTCTGCTTTCTCTATTTCTTGCCATTTCCCCATGTCATCCATGCTGCCGGACAAATACAAGTGCGGTAAAGCCAACGACTTCCGTTCAAAAATTTCAAATTAAGTACATACTTTTGTGTATATATGGGCGTGTAGACGAAAACTGTAGTAAATGTATCAAAATGTAACTTTAAGTAATTCAGAGAAGTGTGAGTATTTCAGACAGCTTTATAATTTTTGTCTTTGAGGTCATTATATTATTTCTGAGATAATTAAAAACAAAGTTTGGAGCTAATGCCATTTTATGCCTTTATTCTGAAGGTCAGATTAAACTTCCGTTGATTGCTGCTCTGAAAACGCATTACAAAACTTTTATAAATGTACTGAAATTCTTACCACCTCCAAACACACACACACAAAGACATAAAATCGAATGTGCGAAAGACTAAATAAAATTATAACTAAGCCAAAGCTACTGATAAAACTACATTGACCACAATTCATTTGGATTAAGACGACTGCGCTACTGATAAAACTATATTGACCACAATTCATTTGGACTAAGACACGACATTATAACTGCGCATGTCCGCAGTGGTTGTTGTCAGCCGTGGTTATGGAGATGAAATGGGGCTACGAGCTGTCAACACTGCGGTGATGTTTGTGGTAAGAAACCTTTAAAAATACACACAGGAAAACGCTGTTTACACCAAAATTTATACTAACAAATGTTGGACCCAAAGGAAATTTGTTATCAGTCTTATATCGGATTTTAGCCGCTTAAAGTCCCCTTAGAAAACATATACGTAGGACTACCATGGTTAGCAAAGGAATGTGGGCTGATAGTTAGCTTGTGGTTGATATGTCAAGTTTAAAGTCACGAAGGTGTCTCTCTTCTTACCTGAATAAATCACCATGGTAACTTATGCTGAAGAGCAAGATCAGAGTTTCTCACCGATTCTTTATTTACAGCATGTTTAAGTCCGGCATAGATTATTTGCTGGGGGATTACGTTTCATATGCGCAGCTTTAAGCCGTAGTTTACTAATATCATGAATGGAGCCCAGCTGTAAAGATTACAGCGGTGCAAACTGTGTATCGAATTTTCACTGGAATTTGCTTGTATTTATTGCCGGAACAGAGCACACACACCAAGAGCCTTCAGCTCAAATCACTTTGCTATTAAATAATAATTTATAAAATAGTTATATGCCTTAGATTGCAGAGACAAAGCAGGAGGCAAACAGGAGAGACATTTTCTCTGGGTGCAGAAGTGGATGAATTAACCTACCATACACTCGAACAGCTGACTGTCAGCACAGAATATCCTCAGCACGTTTCCATTTGTTTTGCAATTTTCGAGCTGCATCGTGCTTTAAAATTAGCTGCACAAGCTGATGAGAGACCTCTTTTTAGTTTCAAAGAGACACGAGGGGCACTTCCCAAAGTCTGACCAGAATACACTGTATACCCGTCTCCTCAGTGTCTTTGCTGGCATGCTGGCTACCATGATTGCTGCAGAAGCACTAAATTACTGTGAATGGAATGAATTGAGATTGCGCTGCAGTAACTTATGGGTGTTTATGTTTTTCACTATGAATTAGTGTAACCTATAATAACTTATAGTGTTTCACCAGAATTCAGCTGAGGGGGCACAGTGACTTTATCCCGATGCTGTGTGCAGCCAGCAGCAAATAACCAGCAGCACTGAGAGCACACTCTGTGTTAAAATAATTAACATGATTTAAAATGTTTAGTTTATCGCTCTGTGCACTAGATTACCACATCACTGATTTTCTGCAGCATTAATCTCTCTTCTTATTTCCAACAGTATTGCATTTTATTGTTAAATTTGTTAATGTTCTTTATAGATTTTTATCATCATTTTATCTTCATAACCTGATAATGTCTGATAGGAGTAGGCAGCTCATAGGGATCATTTTGTGTGGAAGAGTCACATGAGGCGTGAAACACCCCTCTTTATGTTAGTGCACACAGAGCCTGAAGCAGAAGGTGTTGTGCCAGTAGGTGATAGTCTGTGTTTAAACTGTTGTAAGTTACTAATTAATCTGTCAAACATATCTCAGACATATCTCTCATGAATGATGTCAAGTTATTTTGAGCCAGAAAGAACATTCCTGTCACAATCTAGAAGTAACTTTTATATATGTCTTTTTCAAGAGAGATCTGGCCAACTGGGCAGCAGAAATTGCAACAAGTATAACAGTTCTATAAAGATATTATAAGTGGCCAAAAAGGACTGGATTGATTATAATGTGGAACACAGAGTAAGTAAAACAAAACAAATATTCTAGTTTCAATTTTTTTTTACATTTATGAACCTTTTAGAAGTGAAAATTGAAGTTTAAAAAGACGTGTGTTTAGGTGTGACTTCAATTACCATTATCTTTAGATCATGTAAATCAACAGTAAGAGTTTTTTTTTTTAATTTAAAACATTTAAATTTAAAAAAAGTTCAATTTAATAAAAAAAAAAAGACTCAGACTGTTGTCTAAATGGCTACCAGCTCAACCTGCAACCTGCCCACATCGTGACCCGCAAACATGACCTTATGTTGACTTAGTAAGGTAAAGGTATTCATTTTCATTTTATACAGATAATCACTGAATAAAGTCAAACAGACTAGTCACGGAGTCTTCCTTCAAAAGCTGAGCACATACAGGACAATAAATGTCTTGTATGTGTAAACAGTGGTTAAAGACATCAGCACCCATAAAGCTGCAAACTAACAGGGCAGAAAACGGGTTCAGGCATGTTTTCTGTTGATAAAGAGCTGAATGTGGAGATACACAGCAGACTATGACTGCCAGCATGAATGGCACAGAATGCAAGCTGTACAAATCCAGCAGCCAAACAGACCTGATGAAAAATGAATACATTTGCGTATTTTATTCAAACTGTTGCCATGTGTTATCTTATACCAAGCAGGCACCTGCCTGTGTTAAACTGTGACTATCACTAATGTACTCCATCCTGGTAACTCCCAATGAAAAAAACTCTGCCACCTCCAGCTTGGCCTCCTGTCTTTTTGCTAGTGCTGTCTCCAAACCATACATGATAGCAGGTCTCACTACCTTCTTGTAAATCTTGCTGCTATCTTTCTGTCACAAATTACACCTGAAAGTCATCTTTCACCCCACCTCGAACCCAACCGTAACAGCTCACCACTGTATCGCTGTCCTCATACATGTCCCGCACCACCATCACATTCCTCTCTGCCACGCCTGACTTCCTCATGCGGTACCACAGTTCCTCTCTTGGCATCCTATCATATGCTTTCTCTAGATCCACAAGACAAAGTGCAACTCCTTCTGACCTTCTCTCTACTTTTCCATCAACATTCTCAAAGCCAACATCGCATATGCAGTGCTTTTTCTCAGCCTTTTCCTAAATCATCATCAACATCATCATCATCAATTACAGTGAGACATTTAGTATGAACTGGTGATTGTGATGTCTCATTGAAAATGATGAATCTGCAGATGCAGCATCTGGAAAACGGAGAGTGGAGAATGCCTCACCAGTTAACATGATAACAGCTGGAACACCCCTACCCCATTGAAATTGATCCAGTCAGCAAGAAGGGGTTCTGTGCTCTACTCATAGTTCATATTTCTTAAAGGGAGCTACAACCATTTACACCTGCAACCATTTACAAGACTTCAACCAACTGGTAGATTTGGACCAAGGACTTTCTTGCAGTGCGGCAACAGTTCTAACCACTGAACCACTGTGCTGCCCCAGACATGTAACAATAAAAACCAAAAGCTGTGGAATCACATCATGTTTGTATTCGCCTTCTCGTTTTGAGATCTTACATGTCTGTTTTAAATACCAAATATAAACCATGATAACATTTCATTTTTTTGTTTTATCAGTGTCCATCAGAGGGATGCCCAGGAAGATAGGATTTACTGTGGTCAACTCTTCCAGTCATGAGGACAACTTTAGTGCTAAGGAGCTCATGGTGCATGCACCTACAGTCAATGGCTGGAGATCCAGCAGGTACAATAAAGAATACCTTAAAACAATAGACACATTTTTACTTCCTCTATAAGTTGCACGTGTTAATCAATTTTTCCGCAGGCTGTGCTCCTACCCTCAGCACATCACGCTCCAGCTGGTGGAAAGAAGTAGGGTAAGGAAGCTGCAGCTGCTGGCTCACCAGTACATGATCCCATCCAAGGTTGAGTTCCATATTAGTGACACTCTCCCTGAAACCAGCTCTCCAGGATTCCTCGGGCGGCTCCGCAGACTTGGGTGAGACTGCAGACTTGGCCAGGCTTAATTTCCACACCCTTTTGTTGGACATTAGGTTAATACGAATGGGTTTATTTAGTTCTGATTTTGTTTTTCCATTCAACATACCAGAAACACAGTCTTATTCTGCAGACTAGCTACTGCTACTGAATATCAAGAATTACCACACTGAGACTTATAAAGTGCAAAGGATATGATCACTAAACTGAAATTTAATAAGCATTTTGACCCTTGTAAATGTCATCTATGTGAATCTGAACCTAGAGTAGCAACTCTTTACTCTCACACCAGGTATGTGTCTTTGTCGGACAATGAGAAGACCGGTTTCAAAGCTCGGGAGCTGAAGTCAGTCCATGTAGATGCCATTGGAACATATCTGAGAATAAGCTTCCACAGGAACTACATCAACCGTTACAATGCCTTCAATCAGGTACTCTGTTAGATGGTAATAAATCACTGTGGCCAATAAGTTATTTTTAAGCCATTTTTGGGTAGTCTGAGGGGGACTGAGGTATGCATTTTTCTGAATGCTGCTAATTAGACACTTCAGAGAATAAACTAGCCAGTATCATGTTGTCATATTCTGTACTCCACAAGCTTTATTTACTAAACACCCCAATTTTTACATTTCTTGTTTATGATTTCAGGTTGGTTTGGTTGCCATTAATGTTCTGGGAGATGCTTTGGATGGCAGTGCTTTTAACACAATAGTAAGTGAGCGCTCTTCTCACCCATCACCCGTCACTGAAGTTAATCCCCACAGCAGTAGGTGGTGATGTTGTGCTGTGATTCTGTGAGACATTGCGCAACAGTCACTCAGAACAGACTTCATGTCTCATCATATGTCCACTTACACTGAAGCAACTAATAAAATGGGAAACATGTCTATCAAACAGAACTGGTCAAGTCTTCCTCCCATGTTGTTTATCATTCGCAGAATTTAATAAATGAATAAACTGGGTTTGAAAACTTCATTTTTTTCCTCTTATTGTTTTAATCTGTGCAAAAATTTGTTGATTGATTGATTTATTAAGTATCAAGTCAGTAATTTGAGTTGTTGATTCACTTCACTTTCAGATTATAGCATTCTATGTTGCTGTTGTACTACATGATTATAAGGGGTGGATGCACACGTGTTTACCTCAGTCATGTGTGTGTGTATGTTTGTGCATAGGTGTGTATATATGTGTCAGGCATCTAGTAATGAGACACAAAGGTAGGTCAGTATGTAATCAAACAGGCAGCCTTTAGTTAGTCAGTGTAATCAGATAGTCCTGCAGATGGACAGCTCCTGGAGGAGTGAGAGGACCTTAAAACACACACACACACACAAACACAGACATGGAAAAACATGGACACACACTCGCACAGATTCCAGTGAACAAGCTTTGCATTGTTGGTCCGCTAATCCGACTCTGAGCACTTCCATCACAGCAGTGATCTTGCCTAGAGGGTCGGTTAGATCTTGTTCTCCTATATCTGCTGTATGGGTGGATGTTATGGAGGGGACGCTGTAGTGTGAATACAGAGAGAAAACTTAATTATTTCTTGTTTTAAAAGGGTTAGTTTATCCAAATTGTGAAACAATTTCAGAGGCTGAAAATAAATATTAGATGGCTGTGATATTAGAGCAACATGTGTCCATCCAGATGGTGTCTTCTTCCGGGAAGGTTTTCCATACTTCAGCAAGATTTCAGCAAGACAATGAAAAAACCACATACTGTATTTATTACAACAGCATAGCTTTGTACTAAGATAGTCCAGACCTTTCACCAATTGAAAACATTCGGTGTCTCATGAAACAAATATGAAGAGGCAGAATTGTCGAATCCTATATCAGACAAGAACGGGACAAAATTCCTTTCCCAAAGTTTTTTTTATTTTTTAATACGCCCATCGTGTATTATGTGAACACGAATGGCGAGTGGGTGTCCGGGTGTCTGGGCAGCGTCCATTGAAGTTTTCGCTCAATAACTCGAGAACTGTCCGGCCTACACTTACCAAACTTCATGGGCAGTCAAGGTCACATAATTATGAAATGGTTGTTCTTCATGTGACAACAAACGGGGTTGATACAGTGCGATGGGAATATATTGCCCCACTAGGAGGTGCTCTTGTTTTTTTTGTTTTTTTTGTGACATAAGCACACTTCTTAAAGAGTGATTTCACCTAAATTACAAAGGGGAGGGGGAGAGGTGTTTTTATCTAGTCATGTGGGTAGTGAGTGAATGGCGTTACGCCTACAGTGTGCGCAGCATTAAAAAAAAAATCGAAGAATAGCCCATTTTCAACAGCAAAGACTGTTGTCGCTTAGATGCACAAAACATGGTGATCAAACGAAATGGGCCCAGTTAACCTGGTAACAGTGTGTTTTGTTAATTATCTTCAACAACTTTTCGCTAAAAACACATATCTACTATAAACATCACTAATGCTAAGATAGTGAAAAAACTAAAAACATATTTGGATGTCTCGTTTACCTCCTGTCCTGTTAAATTTAGTAAGAATGATGTCATCAGTGGTAAATTTTATCTGTTCATTCAGTGATGATGTTCGAGGAAGAAACAGTGTTTACCGTTAGTCTCCGTATAGCCATAGCCTCGAGGGCGATGATAGCGTGCTCGTGTGTGTCTGTGAGTGTTCTCATCTTACTACCATTGCAAGATCCAGGTGGTTGCCGGTGAAGTCATTTTGTTTGATCAACGTGTTTTAAAGAGGCAGTGTGATGATTAGTTTTAGAAAGGTAATGGGATTAAAAGTCACGTCTTCCTGAACACAGTAACACAAGTGCATACAGTATGCACGTGTGTGTAATTTGTCCATCTGTTTACCCCCAGCCAAGCAGAGAGCAGCTGATCGAACACTACCTCAACAGTACCCAGCTGGAGGCTGCCTTGGATTCGACCTTCATGGGGTGAGGCTAAGTCATTGAACCCTGGTTTCTTTCTCTTGTGACAATAACATTGTGTAACAAAGCCATTTAGTCTGGAAGCCAACCAATCAGGCACTTAAGGTCACGTGCATTGGAAGACGATGCAGGTGGTGGCCCGTGCAAATAAAAAACACATTTTGGAATATATATGTTTTTTTAATATCCACCCCCAAGTGGTGTTTCACCCAGAGGTGAAACATCACTTGGGGGGTTGGTGGAGAATTGCGCAGTTAACAGATAATACCCTGAAATCATCTCAGTTTCAATAAGATAAGTGTATCAAGCCATATAATTAATTTTTCAAATGCTTTCTGCCCTGTTTTCACTCAGCAAATGTGAGTCTATTTCCCCTTTGGATGATCTGGCCTTTGATATGTATCAGGACCCCGAAGTTGCCCACATCATTCGTTTTCTGGACCAAAAGAAGCAAGACACGGTCCGGCAAGAGAAATATGAGGAAGCCAAGAATTTGAAGCAGGCCATTGCTGACCTGCAGAAGGTACTGTCGCTGCTAGGAAGTGGAATATGCATACTACCATACACTGAGCTGTGGCATTTGAATTCTAGTGTAAATGGGGTTTGGACAGTGCATATTTGTTAGAGCACACACGTAGTATGTGATGAGATACGTACTGTAGGTGCACAGACGGACAAACAAATACTGTATATGCTAAATACCCCGCCTTATGACGGCATCTATTTCCAGCAGCAGGATTTCCCAAGCAATGCCAGGGTCTCTGTTGCTGGAATTCAGTTTTATTCTGGACTCACTTGAGCCACGTTTTTCACAGATATCTAGTTATTTCACTACTGTTTGTAACAGTGGTTGTTAAACATTGTTGAGATTCCTGTTGCTGACCTCCTTTGTATAAAACGTTACCATGCAGACCATGAATTCTTAATAAGCTTGACAGCTGCAGTGAGGGTACTTGGATGTTTTCTCTCCCATCTCCAACCACAAGCCGTTCTGTAACTGGATAACACACACACACAGCTTGTTAGCATGACATAAAAGCATCATGGACAGAGTGGTTGCCAATGTAGTCATGATGTAAATCCCTTGTCACCGCACCCTCAGGATGTCATAGAATAGTTTATGCTGTCACATGATACCTGAAAATGCAGAGACATACATGACAAAGAGAAGCAGGATTGAAGGTGGGGTACTGGCTTGCTGTATATCTTTCACAGCCCAATTACGTTTAGCATCAGGTTTTAGGAAGAGAGGTTCAGAAATCAGAAAAAACAACAAGCTGTAAGTAGATTTTAAATTGTAGTATTTTTTTTTTCAAAATGAAACAACTCACAGGTTATTGCATTTGAGACAGTTTCAGCTGGCACCTGGTTAGCAACTGAATTCAGCTTAATGGAATTTTCTGATTATGTGTTTGAGTTGCTAGAAGGTGCTATTTTCAGCTGCCACCTAGAGATTATACAATTGAAAAATAAGGTAAAACTGAAAGTATTAGTTCAAAAGTATGAAGTTTGGGATGGTAGATATTGTACCAGTATGGCAGCCTGAAAACTGCTTTACACACATGCCCTGGTCTTGCATGTCAGAACACAGTTTTGGGACACCACAAGAATGGACAAAAATGGGTCTTCAACCTGCCAGCAGCCTGATGCAAAGTGCTTATCATGTGTGTGATTTGTATGCGTGAGAGAACGACACTGGTAACTTTCCAGTGAATTCAGTGGCCGTCATGTCTGCTGCCTCCGGCATGCTGTGTCTAGTTAGATCCCTCAGCTAATCAAAGTGGAGTCATTCCGGTAGTGAGAGTGTCTGACCTGGACTCTGTCCAGTTGTGTGGTTCATATGAGAAAGGTCAGCTTTGTACAAACTCCCCGCCTGATTCACACTAGATAAGAGTTCTTGTATGAAAACTGCTTTTGTAACTACAGTGGTACTGTTACATAAAAATAAAACAAGGTTGAATTAAACTGGAATCCATCCCGTTAAAAACATTTTTTTTTAAACAGATGAGACACATAAGTAAAGACCCACTAGGTCAGAAACAGACACAACTCTATGAAAGAGCACGACAGAAAGAGCCTCCTAAATACTGTAAATACAAAATCTGTTTAATAATGACTTCTGGTTTGAAGCGCAGTAAATCTGTCACCTGCTGCTTTACAAGACGGAAAATTGTCATTAGAGCTGTCATCAGAGCTAGGAGGAAAAAATGCTCACAGCAAACAATATATCGACTCGCTGTCAACAAAAGTGCAAATTGACATAAATCTGAAACACCGTGAGTCTCGTAAATTGTTCTCATCCGTTCAAACTTGCCGTGTAGATACACTGTGTGCCTGTAGGGCTGCTTTTTATCTCTTCTTATCCTCGGCACTTCCAGGTGGGAGAGCGTTTGGCTAGATATGATGTGGAGAAGCGGTGCGCGATCGAAAAGGAAGACTATGACCTGGCCAGACAGAAGAAGGAGCTGATGGAGGAGTACAGGAAAAGTGTGTACCAGCAGCTGGAAGTACGCAACCTGCTGGATATGACAATGGTAGGCCAACAGCCACTGGCATGGTGACAGAGGGGTGGGGGCGGGGCTGTTTGTATTTCAGTCCGAAGTGTAATTGTTTAATGAGATGAGAAATTACGAATATATTTGTGTGGAAAAATCACGTGTTGTTCATGACTCATTCTTTCTAAACTAAACTCTTTCCATGTCACCAGATCACGAGGGCACCAGAATCAACCCTGGCCCAGTACCCTCCTGTTCTGTCTTCTCCGGGTCATTCTTCAGTCCCTACCAAGCCTCTTGTAGCCACAGACACATTCAGGAAGGGGAAAAAACCAAACATTTATCAAACTCACCAATCAGCTGAAGAAACCATCATGTGCAAGATGAGCAGCCAACCTGACACACCTCGCACCCCTGCTGCTCCACCCAAGATCGATGTAAGCACCTTCCTTTATCAAATGTGTTTACGTATTATGGCACTGATATAGCACGAAACATGTCCATCTCAAGCACACTTAACACTTAAAACGGTAGCAGCTTGCCCAAAACTTATTTAACGATGACTCGATGGGATCTTCAGTGATGATAAACCCAGAGAATTTTTATTGAGCCAGTTGTCGACAGTTGCACACCTTGTTCTGGTTGCATGAATTCCTGTATTATTGAAAAAAAATAGTCAAGCACACCAAAGCACCCTTAGAACAAGTCTCCTGTGTAGTGTTGAAACCCAGGGCACATGGGGAGATTATGACCAGTGGGGTCTTTTGTGCTTTACTCACCACCTACTAAGAGTAGCCCTAGTGCAGGTTTGGGTTTCACTATTTAATTAAAGGCGTGCAACAGTTGGCTGACTCCAGCGGCTCCCAACCTGGCCTCAAAGCAGAGCTTTGAGCCTTGCACTAGGCAGCGGTGTGCCAGTTGGCTCCGGGCACGGGAGACAGTACTCTGCTCGGCTGGCTGGAAGTTTGACTTGTATAGAGAGGGTACAACATTCATTGTCATCTTGATGTTGAAAGATTTACCTTTTCAGTGAGAGTTAGTGAAAAGAACAAGGACACAGGTGATCAGTTTTTCAAAAGAATGGACGTGCATCTCAGGATGGAAAATGTAGATTAGTTTTCCCAAAACTATATCTATAATTTGGTATGCTGAAACATATATAGTATACCAAAGTGAAAACACTGCAGTAAGGAGATTTAAAAAAACAAACAAACGTGAAAGTTATATTTTATTCCGAATGTACTGTCAGTATTTTTTCAGTTTCTGGTTTCTTCTGGTGACAGGTTAACAGTTTGCCTTACGATGAGAGGCCGCTGCCAGCCCTTCAGATGAAAGATGGGCCACTGGAGGCCACCCAGAGCCCTGCGGAGGAGAACTCCCCTAAATCAGAAGCGCAAAGGACTTCAGAGAGCTCTGAAATGACTGAAGAGCTGGAACCCCTGACAGAGAAGGTCCAGAGAGAGGCTGGTCTTCCAATAGAGGTCTTTGGAGAAAGCCTGGTAAGAAAACAGAAGAGTGAAAACAAACAACCTAAGCTAACTATGGCTGTTACTTTCTTCTGCGTATACATTTCTACACATCAGGATCAGAATGAGCCTTTGGGACTGACTACAGTCATAAACACAATTGCTCTGTGTATAATAAAGGTACTGACTCTTTTTTGACACAAATCAGTTGCCTCTGTTTTCTAACAATTTTGGCAAACAAAGATGGCTGTTATGCTTGGGTACTTAGACCAATATTAACAAAAGTAGTTAAAAAAAAGTAATTATGCTGATGATATTATTGTATGTGTGTATGTAAAGTAAAGTTGTCTTTGTCAGTTGTTGTTTACCCGGGTCCAAGGTCATAGTGGATGTATAAAGTCAGTCACAGTGCATTTCAAAAAACTGAGGAGGACAGAAGGAAAACCAACCCAGGGTGTCACGTTATTTTACATTACTGGACTGCTTTACTTTCTTTCTGTCAGTGCAAAGATACAACCTGTCAGCATCTAGTATACAGTAGGCTTTGGTCATTTGGATGAACTAGCCCTTTAAATAGCCCAGTGAGAGAGATAGCAGTGCATATTTAAGAGGAAACTCAACTAACTGTTGGCTTGAATGAACATGCAACAAATGGCTGGCATTTCCCGCAAAAAGTGTGTTTTCAGTGAATATATGTAGATGTACAGTACCAATCAAAAGTATGGACACACTCACCCATTCATATGAATGGTACTGTATGTGTTAGTAGTCAGTGATGTCTCTAATCTGACTACTACGACTAATCTAACGCGTTACTATTTGCAGTCCAGTAATCAGATTAAAGTTACTTATCCAAGTCACTGTGCGTTACT
>JAVDPK010002802.1:74948-91541 GCA_034780415.1 Cichlasoma orientale
ATGTACAGCTGAGTCTTGTCCTGTTGAGGTGGCTCTTCTATGTTGTGCCATTCGTTTGTGAAGAGGCTGTTTGGTTTGTGCAATGTAGAGGTCCGAGCATATAGCTGGACTGAGGCAACAGCTTTATCAGAGTACGCAGCTTCATTTCCCTGAAACTAGATAGAACTATCTATATTTATATTTGCCAGTCTTCACTTATGAGAATTATAAGATTAAAAAACCAACCAATTTTCACCCAATTCTTGACTCTTTAGTATTTCTAAATTATATAATTTTCAAAATCTTAAAATAAGCAAATCCAGTCATGTGAAAAAGAGTTTTCACAGGATGAGAAAGCCTGTAAGTGCACCCCATGAATCAGCAGCTTGAGACCTTTTATCAGTCTCAGCCCACAATTCAACGTGTAGGAAACAGTTCATTGGAAATAGAAAAATATTCTTCAGCAAATTTGCATCTGTGCAAAACAGTCAATTATAAATTAGTATAATCGTGCAGAGTGTTCAGATTGATACAGAAGGTGAGTTAGGTGGTGTCTTGAGATGTTGTGATGCACCTTAAACCTTCAAACAGGCCTCAGAAGCTGAAGTCATCCAGACTGCTCAGTTCCTTTTAGTCTTTAACTGGAGGACCACCAAAGAGGAGTGACAGGTGTTATTTTTGCTCTGTACTGGTGCTTTCACAAAGGGCTGTTTGATTATTGAAAAACAAAAACAGTGTGTGTTAAATTAAGTAGATTTCCTTGAACTTTATTTATAATCCACCTTAAAAAATGAATAAATGTGAATTAAAAGAAAAAGAAGCCTGGCAGGGAGTGAATCTGGATCTTTAGGAAAGGGCACAAGTAAAGGAAGTGGATGCAGTGAAAGACAAAACAAAATAATAAAACTGAACGCAGCACAGTCATTTCATTTCAGTTATTTTGTTGTAATACTCAAAACTGTAATTAAACTGGGAATTCTCTTTATTGCACAGCCCTACTTTCACATGTACTTTTGGGTGAGAAAAGAAAATATTGCTTGGCTGCCATATGGACAGATGACGTGCATCTGTGTTTTCTTAGTCGAATCTGTTGCTGTGTGCTCATGCATGGGTGTGTGTGTGTGTGTGTGTGTTGAGTAAGAAAGGGTGGGTGCCTTTTAACTCCTAGACATAGACATAAGTGCACAGCCCCTCTGGATTCTGGGTTGTGTTCAGAGCTTCTTCAAGGACTGATTGAGTGCTTCTCTGTGTGTCAAGGGCAAAGCACACGCTTTTTCTGCATATACATCCTGTTTTTTCGACATACATTCCACTCGCCTGATGTGGCTAAAACAGAAAACGACAATGAGAGGGTTTTCTAAGAGCCTTCTCCTGTTTTACTCTGCTTGTAAACTTGTATTTTCCGTTATGACTTGTGTCCTTGCCAGAGGCTCACGTTGAACGACAAATTACCATGTGCAGCATCACACACACATATACTGTAGCTTGCCCGAGTTATGTAGCACATGCATAACGTAATTTGTAGGTGCAAGTCTACAAACGCATCACATGATTTCCACACCTTAAATTTCAAACTTTGCCATCTATTCCTCGTGTCTCTTGTTTAGGAAATTGCTGTTTTGAAGGATGTCAGGGCCCTGCAGATGATCCCCGGGGAGCTGGCGAAGCCCTTCAGATCCAACTTCCCCTTGCGCCTGGCTCAGAGTCGGGCTGAGCTGCTAGAGAAACTGCTCACTGAGCTTGGTACAGAGAACTCTGGCTTCACCCTGGAAAATGTTATGACGGTAAACACTCGAAATAACACTGAAAGCTGAATTTCTTTTGGTTTTAAAATTATCTTTTGAAACCTACTAGCTCAACACAATCTTTTTTTTTTTTAGGTTGATCCCTGGGAATCACTAACATCATGCTGCAGTTGCAGAAATAGCAACTGCAGCATGATAACATTATAGGACCTGTACTATATAAGATACATGCAAGAGGAAATCTGTGTTATTCTCCTTCAAAGTAGGACTCCGTCAAGCTCATTTTCCATTCAATTTAGCACAGTAATTATGAGACTATCATGTGACTTACAAGAAGGGAGCAGTCCCTCCCTGGTCCTCTGTGGCCATTCATTTACGTAAACAGGCAGTCAGTAATGTCCAGTCAGCTGAGTCAATGTTGTCACTGCTGGCACCCTCTTTAACGTCTCCTGCACGCCTTTGGTTTCCAGCAGTGACCTAATATCTATGTGTAAACTATCCAACTGTTAACCTGACGTAGGCCAACAAGCTGTCTCGTATCCGTCTCTGAAAGCCTTTTCAGAGCCGGTGCATGTAACATTGCTGGCTTCATCCATTTGTTCAGACATAGGTCACTTTTAAAATAATGTTACCCTCAATTTTATTAACACATTCCCACAATGCCAGAACAAGCCACGGTGCTGCAGTATTACAGTTTGTGCTGTTCAGTAGATTTAACAGTACAGCAAGGAACACACATCGCATGAGGTCAGTTTTATGAACTTGGCCATAGGACATATGTTTAGGAAAACCCAACATACATGTAAGGTATCTAGTGATATATATATATATTTTTTTGAGAAGTATGTGTATGCCTCCTGTAACTAAAGGATCACAAACTTTGTCTTTTGCAGAATCTGTGATGCACATGAACCAGTGCTGCTGCTGAAATATGAAAAATTCCTGATGTTCAGACTTTTGTCCTCTGTGCAGAAAAAGTTTAACATACATAAATTTTATCATATAGGGGTAGCATGAGGCTAGGATTAGAGAGTACTTGAACACAGTGACTGAAAGTAGGTGTCTCAGTAATTTGACAACATGCATTCAGAAAGTGACCAGTGTCTGAATTCAGATGTCTGTTGGAAATGTGCTTAATTTTCAGCCGCTTCCCTCCCCCCAAAATTCAGCCCTCCTCTTGAGCAAATTGTTAGGTTTGTCCTCTGAGTTTCTCCGCCTTCTCAAGCCAAAGCCACATAGGTGGCACTGCGTGGACTTTGTTTGCATGTTTGGGCATGCTTGCATAGCTCCTGAACCCTTTTGTATTGGCTGCCACATGTGTTTGCTTGGAAAATATTTCCAGCCTGGATTGAGATGTGACAGAACAGCTGTGCTTCGTTCTATAGCTTTCCTTCTTTCCTGAGTGTCATGTAAAACACAAACACCATGTTTAAACTAAAACTCAATAAGGAATGAATTATTTGTCAGTTAATGTGATTAATTAGCTGCCTCGTCCTTGGTATTTCCCTTTGATAACTCTTAATCCACCTTGCTGTTTTACCCACAGATTTACAGCAGATAATTCTCCTTGTTAACTTCGGGCACTTTGGGGTAGTGATATTTCTAATTAAGAATATATGAAAGCGGAAAAATAGAAATGGTTAGGCTTAGTTTGATTCTGTTGCACAACAATAAGTAATGCAAGTGTGATTTTGAACGAACAGAGTGTTCAGGATGGCTGCTTTAATTATCCTTGTTGTGCAAACACAGTACTGATACCTCGCTCTTCCCCGGGGCACACAAAGCGTAAACGATATGCAATGATTGCTCATATGAGTGTTTCTACTTGCAATATTACTGTAGTTTCCTATGTTATTGAAGCTCTGTCACAGTTGCTCAGGTGACCCATGAGATATGTACATCCCGGTTTTAGCTCGCTGTAAAAGTGGTGAGCGGAGACTCTTCTAAAGCAGTACGGGGAGAAACATTAGATGCTGGAGGAGGGTGGTTTTTAAAAAAGCTTCAACACTAAATTTTCTAATCAAATCTTCTCATTCAAATCTTGAACATCTTTATACATTTGAGCTACTAATAAGTATATAAACTTGCATATATCATCATTGTGTGTTTGGTTCAGTAGTAGTCTGAACGACATTGCAAAGCATACATATTAATACATTTGACATGCTCGAGCAGTAAGTAACTGAATACTTAGATGAAGCAGCTAAAATGTTTTTCCCTCAAAAAAGGCCCTAGTACAAGCACTCACATCACATAAAGAATGATGCCTTAACTCATGGAAATATGATATGATGATTGTGATAAACTTTTCCATCCAAAATGTCAAAGGTCAGATTCACTCTGACATCGTAGTAGTTCAGAATACTTCTCTGGCCATTATTAAACGCCATAACTCAGGCACAGAGGGGAACTCTGAGCATATTTCACTTTTGGTCTGATCTTAAATTGGTCGCACTAATTTTTAATCCTTCATGTATACTTTTCCTTCAGAGTCTTCCATACATTTTGCTGTAAAATATGCACAGTCATATAGCTCTTAGGTAGTAATTCTAGTTGATCATCTCGTTTGGCTCACGTGACTGTCCGTCTCGACAGCTCAGTTACAGTTTAAACATTTTTCCTTTTTCTTCCACTGTTACCGGGGCGATCTGCTCTGAGGTAGAAACCAGAGTGGGGAAAAAAGGGGGTGATTGAATTTCCTATAATTAAAATGAGAAGTGGTTGGAAGATACAATAGAGAATAATGGCAGGTTGTCCCTGAGCCGTTCGAACAAAAGATGTGTGGCCTTTGCACACAGTTTACCTCTGAATGTTAATGTTCTCCGCTGGCAGGATGGCCTTTGTAATGTGCCTCTCTTCCCGTCAATTGTGCTTGATAATAGGATCATTTTATGTTATGAGATGCACTCCTCTGAGAGGACTCTTTAACAGTGTTGTACATGAAGCTAAACTGGAATATATCAGATACTGCAGGCTGTATATGAAAGATGGATGTTGCTCGATGCAACCGTGACATTTTTAAGAAAAATAAGACCGTATATTTCCTTTGTTAGAGCAAGATTCATTTGTAGTTTGTTAAAGGAGATGTTATTCCAACGCAGAATGTTTTTTTTTTCAGTGAATACATTTACTTGCATTTAAAAGTGTGGTGTCTGTACTGCTATGTTAAACTTTATCTACCTATGTATGGTTTCTTTCTTAAGCCCTGCATTAATTTGTCCGAAAAGGATAACTTGGGATGAACATAAAGGTGTGTCACTGCAAAGGAATGCACTAAGGGTCCTCCTTTGTGCTCTCCTGCTTCCCAAATAAGGGACTGACCATACATCCAGCTATAGGTTATGCCTCTGGGGATGGTTGAAGCTGTCCCTTATAGCCATGTATGGGGAAAGTCAGGAATGTGGGGGTTTGGCTAGCACTAGACCTTTGTGATCTCTGTCCTGAGCTGAGTTAGGACATTTGGCTGTGCCTCTCCCAGGTGGCTTTTGGAAGCACCTGTCTGTTTTGTAATAAACCTCATATATACATTAAGGAGGTGTCGCGAGGGTCATTTCTTCAAGAGCACATTCATCTAAGAAGATACAGCAAAAGCATTTGGACTAAGGGTCCATCCCAACTGTAGACAGGTTCTCAAGGTTCCTTCCTACTAGATTCGTCTTCTTCAAGTATTTATACAGCTGGAACACTTTACAGTATGTTCTGTGACAGTCTGTAAAAGGTAGAAGGATAAGGGTTATGTCCTCAGTCTTTTTGGTTCTTTGATTTAGAAATAGAGACCCTAACATTGGCTTGATGTAGCATGTTTCACTACTCAAAGTAATCCATGTTTGAAATGGTTAACATTAACTGCAGCTACTGCAAGCTTGTAGAATGTCAGTAATCAGATTTATTTATTTGATATAGCCATAGTAGGAACACCCACTTGTTTATGAACTCAGCATTTTGAAACCTCAGTTGTTATTTTGATCATTTCCATGAGGGGGTTTGTTTGAACAAAAAGTGACCATATTTAGGGTAGGGTGCTAAGTTATCAGCTGTTGCATGCAATCTTGATTTAGTATCCAAATCCAAACAGGTATGTTTTTTAAAAAAACATTCACCACCCATATGGTTATTATAAAGGGAGAAATATACTGGTTTATTGTGCCAATCTGTAAACATGTTAATAGCTGATGGTGGGCATTTTAAATGGTAGACTTGTTTTTAGAGCCACTCATTAGAGGAACTGCAGTTTTAGACACGTTGCCTTTGACTTTCTTTCTGGCCTGGAAAAATACAGATTAAAGGATCATGAAAAGGATTTTCTCTCTGAGTTGTGACTGTAACACCAGTGCATAAATGAATGTGTGTTACTCAACTGATGATCCCCAATTTTATTCTACACCAATCAAGCATAACATTATGACCACTGACTGGTGAAGTGAATAACACTGATTAGCTCTTCATCACGGCACCTGTAAGTGCGTGGGATATATCAGCGAGCAAGTGAACATTTTGTCCTCAAAGGTGATGTGTTAGAAGCAGGAAAAATGGGCAAGCGTGAGGATTTAGGTGAGTTTGGCAAGGCCCAAACTGTGATGGCTAGACAACTGGGTAAGAGCACCTCCAAAACTGCAGCTCTTGTTGGGTGTTCCCGGTCTGCAGTGGTCAGTATCTAACAAAAGTGGTCCAAAGAAGGAACAGTGGTGAATCAGCAACAGGGTCATGGGTGGCCAAGACTCACCGATGCAGATGGGGAGCGAAGCCTGGCCCGTGTGGTCCGATCCAACAGACGAGCTACTGTAGCTCGAAATTTTGGTACATTTTGGGATAAAGCAGTACAGACACCTAAAAGTATAAAAAAAAGTAAGCTATTTAAAAAAAAAAAAACTATAAATAATTTTATTACACTCATATGCAAATTTTAAAGTACAGTCATACAGTCGACACTCATACACCAATAAATATAAAAGATAAGATATAAAAATACAAGGAAAAAGTACAATAAAACTAAATGTACTGCACATAGAAAACACACTGCATCGCAGTTTGTTGTGTATGGGGCTGCATAGCCGCAGATCAGTCAGGGTGCCTGTTCTGACCCATGTCCATCACCGAAAGCACCAATAGTGGGCACGTGGGAGCAATGGAAGAAGGTGGCCTGGTCTGATGAATCACGTTTTCTTTTACATCACGTGGAAGACCGGGCGCGTGTGCGTCACTACCTGGGGAACACCTGCACTATGGGATAAACACAAGCTGGCAGAGACAGTGTGATGCTTTGGGCAATGTTCTACTGAGAAGCCTTGGGTCCTGTCATCCATGTGGATGCTACTTTGACACAAAAAGGGGGACCAACATAATATTAGGCAGGTGGTCACAATGTTATGCTTGATTGATGTATGTTTCGGTTTCAGTGCATTTGTTAAAAAATTAGGCACATTTTGGATTGGAACTATATAATGAAATAATATCTGCCCTTTCATGTTTATAGAAAACTTGTTGTTCTCTGTTAGTTCTGTACAGCAGCGTTGGAGCACAGTACATCAACAGTTCGAGAGCTGGCAGTGCGCATCATCTTATCCATGTACCAAAAGCACAGAAGTGCTGTTCTGAGCCACCTCCCACCCAACGAGGCCGCCGCACGAAAGAACTTCCTCTACAAAACCCTCTTTGATGGCTTTGCCAAGATTGATGGAAAGCTGGTAGAGACTCAGGCAAGTGTTTTTTTTTTCTTCCTTTACTGGTATTTAATTTTTCTTTTACACTTGGTGTCTTCTCCACTTAAAGAAAAGAATATTAAAACTCCCCATAAATTTGGAAGCTGCGTAAAATGTAAATAAATACAGAAAACAGTGATTTGTAAATCATTTAAACTCTATAATGAATTTAGAGTAGTAGGGCAGCATTTTTAGAGCCCTTGACTCAACTAATGGCAATGCTTTTGAGAATCACTCTGCTTGATTTGCTGCCAGCAAAACTGCACCGCCTGATTGCAGAGCTTTAGGTGTAAATAACTAGCAGTTACAGAATGAAAATGAATTGGAGAAGAAGGATGGAAAATGGAAATGAAAATGTGATGTGAAATGGGCTAATTGGCATGCCACCTTCACCCAGACTTTAAAGAAAGGTGGCGGTCAGCAGGATGGACAAAAAGAGAAGGAGGAGATCCACTCTCTTCAGGAGCAGCTGGCTGTCTTAAAAGAGATCACAGTAGGTGGAGCTGTCGCCAGTCTCGCTGTCACATCTCGCAACAATTGTTCATTTCTGTTTATGACTCCAGGCTGACTTTTTACTTTGTAGGTGGTCACACGCCAAGTAATTCACATACATATAACACTTACACATTATAGCTCCACTGTTTATCCTAAGCTACCATGTCTCTAAAAGCCATATGATTGCATCTCTTTTTGGAACTTTGCTTTCTGATACTTATTCATGTATGTATATATATTTGTCTGCTTGTGAAGGAAAGAGGGGATGAAGGCTCCAAAGGACAAATAGCCAAGAGAGAAGTTCACAAAGCTGAGAAAGAGTCCCAGAGAGCTGGCAAAGCGAGTATGTACACCCAAATCCACACGTCAGTTCCTCCTCACACAGGTCTGTTATAAATTGCTTCAAAGCACAAAGGGCTTTATGTGCAGACAAGGATATGCTGATAAGCTTAATGTTTGGCGGTTTGAAAGGTGTTTTGAGGTCACAGCTTGTGTCATAAGAGTTCCAGCCTGACGGTCTCTGATTTCCCAGGGCGATAATACACTTTCCTAATAGGAAAACTGCCAGAATTTAAGCTTTCTCCTGTTATTAGATTGAATCAGCAGCATTTTCAAGCCTGTTTGGAGCAGAGTTTTCTGTGGAGCTATTTTCACATATGTAGAGAACAATGTCATTCACATTTTTAGGCCAAATATCTGCTGCTGTGAATTCTGGAATATGGAATTTCAAAAGTGTAGCTGAAGTTCAACATAAAAATCTGAGAGGTTGAAAATTATGGCCCGCACTTCCATATTTATATATGAAGCTCTGTAGGAAAAAACAGTGTCAGAGATGGGGATATAGTCCCATATTTATCCCACCTCATAAATGGATTCACGTATATGTGGTGAACTCTATATCATGAAACTACTCAAAGCGGATAAATGGTCTTAAAGATATTAGAGCTTGAAAATGGAAAAATGTGTATTTTCATGCAAGTTCACTGTGAGATTCCAAAAAAAAAAAAAAATTGACATCATGTAACAACTGCAGTTTGACGTTCCTTGAAAGATTTGGTGTCTGATGGTACCATATCCAAAATGTGGTGTTCTGCCTTCACTTTTTTTGGAAAATTCTTATTTTTGCTTGCAGGCAGTATCCACAGCCCCTGAGTGTATATTCTAATACTTGTATAATGGACAGATTTTATGAGAGCTTGTATGAAATATTACCCCAGTGCAGTCTTTAGCTACAGAAATAATGAAGCACAACAACTGAGGAAAATGCATTTTTTTTTATCAGCATTAGTGAGCTGAGTAACTTTGCCTGCATATCTTTAACGTTTGACAGGAAGGTACGATTAAATACAAATACAAAGGTCTATTAACACAATGATAGATTTTACATAAGTCCCGTGAAGTCTGTATTACAGTTTGTGTTTTCATCATTCAAGAGTGCAGGTTGGTACAGATTCTGTCATATTCATTTCCAGCTGTCACAAAAGGGCCCCAGAGCAAGATAACAGACAGTGTAGATGTCCAACAATCAATCAACTGTCTGGACAAGTAAGTAAATAAAAAATCCAATAATGATCTTTAAAACGTAAGTTGCATAATCTCAATATTTCTTTTTTTAAAAAGAGATTTGCTGTACTCGCCTGGGCTTTTGTTTCGCTAGTGTTCCAGCTGTAAGCTATGATGGCACATGATCCTACGTCTTTACACTCTGTTCTAGCTTGTGTATATTCTGCGGTAAAAAAGACGAGTCCTTCACAGAAGAGGGATTGGACCTTCACTACTGGAAGCACTGTCCGATGCTGCGGCGCTGCGATGAATGTAGACAGGTGGGATTGTTTATTTTATCCATGAGGTTTTCACTTCTTTTATGGCCCTGAAGTCAAAGAGCGATATCCATTATTATAAGCACTAAGTATAGCTTTGCATTGTGTTCACAGGTAGTTGAAATAGCCAGCCTTACGGAGCACCTACTGGGTGAATGTGAAAACAGGTCCAAGTTCAGCCAGTGCACGCTCTGCTCAGAGGCCGTGGCCACCGAGGATCTGACTCACCATGTTAAGGGTCCTGCCTGCAACCGTGAGTCCTCTCTGCTCTTTCGTGCCGCAGGAAAAGTTCTCAAAATGATTTAAGCAATGGCATCAATGTGGTTTTCTATGGATACATTGTTATTTCTTTTTTCTCTATTATCCTTTTCATTACTAGGTGGCAAAATGGTAGAAATGATTGTGAGAGCTAGGTGTACGCATGACAGGTCCCACATGTATGGTATAGAAAACAGAGGAAAAACTCTGTGACAGCAGCAAATGACTTGAGAATATCATAACTGAATATGTGAAGGTAATAAGGTAGCATTTACACAACATTTATATGAAACAGTTTTTTTCTTTTCTTTTTTTTTACCTTCAGTTATTCAATATCGCAACTACTTCGATTTAACTACATGAAATAATACTGGGAAGAAAAAAATCATTTTCGAAGATTTGACTATACTTGAGAAAAGCAGCCAGCACCTCGGCTTCCTTGTTTTACTCTAAATTCACTGACAATTAATTTATCAAAATCAATTAATTTCAGACCGCAGTGTCACTAATAAAAATGGTGAATTGGAGGTTTCTAGGCTTCCCCCTCCTTTTTTCTAGTCCGCACCAGCCTTTTGTTTTTTGATCCCGCCTGTTTCTATTGCATTGTTACTCTTTGGTTACACGTCTCGTACCTGACAGGTGTTCAGCTGAACGGGTGCAGCGCTAATGTGCAAAAAAGAAATTTACCTCATCTGTATTTGACACTGTGCTTGTCTGTGATAGGGAGTTTCTCTCTCTGTTCTCCACAAAAAATGTAATTTCCTCATTCAGATTAAGCATTAGTTTCAAAAGGCACACTTCCTGAAATATTGATTCATTAATCTCACATAGATAAACATGCTTCTGCTCATGTATTGTTCTTCCTTGTTATAACTTCATTCTCTCTGAATTTCTTGTTCCATTAATAACTGACACCAGTAAGCCTTTTATTACACAATAGTTCTTGTTGGTTTTAGGAGGGTAAACAAAACTTTCACTTGTGCATAAGCAGAGATCGTGTTTGCCGTAATAGACCCAGTTCTCAGAGCTATGTTTTGTTTGAAGCAGTTTTCTTACAGTAGTGTAAATTCATTTACGGGAATTTTCTGTAATTGTGTAACAGTCGGCTTTAAGATGTCATCTTTGTGTTTCAGCCCCCATTTCAGATAAAGGCTCCAACCACTGTCCTTTATGTCATAGCAACTTCATGCCCGGAGAGGAGGTGAGATTCTGTACTTGGATGTGTCAACTAATTAGTTATGAATAGAAACCAAAAATGGCAACATGTTTCTTCTTTGATTTTTGATCATATGCAAAAGTTTTCTTTCCAAAAAGGAGAACTAGAGATGCTTCCTAGGTGATAAAACAGTGCAGTCGTTGAGAAGAAATTAAAAAAAGGTTGATGTTAATTTTTTTCCAGTGACCTCAGGCCAGAATGTCTTTCACTAAGCCTTTCTGTCCTCATCTTATTAACACAGAAGCTAGAAAGCATCTACCATAGAGGCTTTAGCAGCAAACAGGTGTTGAGGTAAGACACAGCTATTGTTGACCTTTAAGGACTTCAAAGAAAGCAAAGGCTTTGTTCTTAATGGGCTGTTACATGAAGAAAATACCATCACATTCCTCACATTCCTGGCAGCCTCAGGAGAAGTAAAGACAAAATGTTCTGATTAGCTGTTTATAGATAAAACATATATATATATATATATATATATATATATATATATATATAGTAGACATTCAGGACAGGTACCTTGGAATCCCGCAGGCAAATGAAGACGCTGCTAGGAAAGCTGCAGCTGTTAAGTACCTGCAGAGAGTGAGGCAAATTCTGAGGAGTCAGCTGAATGGGAACAACAAGTTCTGGGCAATCAAAACCTAGTGAATGTCAGAACCGCTATCCTAGATGAAATAACAAAGATCCATGAGGATGTCAGAAAAATGGCCACAACTGATCATGTGCTCAGCGGGTTCCTCAGGCAGCAGAAGTCTGAAAGAACAGGAACCATCGTGGAAGGCATGTTCCACTCGCAGATAGAAGAAGTGGCTAATCCTAGCAATGGCTGGACAAAACTGGGCTTAAAGACAGCACAGAGGCACTAATCATTGGCAGCACAGGAACAAGCTTTGAGCACAAGATTGATAGAGGCTGGGGTCTACCACACCAGGCAAGACCCCAGGTGCAGGCTGTGCAGAGATGCCCATGAGACAATGCAGCACATAACAGCGGGGTGCAAGATGCTAGCAGGCAGGGCATACGTGGAACACCATAACCAAGTGGCCGGCATAGTATACAGAAACATCTGTGCTGAGTATGACCTGGAAGTCCTGAGGTCAAAGTGGGATACACCCCCATGGGTGGTTGAGAATGGCCAAGCTAACCTCCTGTGGGACTAGACGGACAAACTGGTAATGGCTAACCAACTGGACGTAGTAGTGGTGGACAAGCAGAGGAAGAAGTGGTGATAGATGCAGCAATACCAAGTGTTAACATCAGGAAGAAGGAACACGAGACGCTTGAGAAATACCAAGGGCTGAGAGAAGAGCTAGAGAGGATGTGGAAGGTGAAGTCAACAGCGTCCTCGTGGTAATAGGAACACTCGGGGCAGTGACCCCCAAACTGGGAGAGCGGCTCCAGCAGATTCCAGGAAGGACATCCGAGATCTGTGTACAGAAGAGCGCAGAAACAAGATGAAACATTACCTACATAACACAGAGCAGTGAAATGTATATACAGCAGCAGAAGTGGGAGTTTCCCTGCTGAGGCAGTTTCACTCCTCTGTGTTATGTAGGTAATGTTTCACCTTGTTTCTATTCAAGATTTAATAGTCATTGTGTCAAAAGAGAAATATAATCAAACCACAAACACACATTTGAATACAACTTGTGATGAATGTTGTATGAACACAGGGATAATAGTTTGGTGTTAACTTTAACAAACAGTGCTCATATTTCAGTGCTCTTCACATTCATCCATGCCACTCTTTAGTGTCTTGGGAAGCTGAAAGTGGATAGGGAGTGTACACGATTCTCTGTCTCACAAGGAGATGTAACACTGGTGTCTCCGTTTCATTCATCTTTCATTGTGGTTTCTGTCTTTGTGGGGCCTAATGAATGATGCAACTTCTCTTTCAAAGAGACAATCTTCCTGAGAGAGAGAGAGAGCCTGACCTGCACGTGCCTTTCCCATTTTGCCGCATCATTGTTGAGACAGTTAAGAGACCGGCACGTAGAGAGCTTAAAAGGTGTGGCTGTGGGAAAGTTTATGGATGTCATCTATTACCTAATGTCTCTTCAACATTAGGTAATTTTAGGAATTTGTAGAGCAGATGTAGAGCAGAAGTGCACCTCCCGAGAAACACTGTCATTTCCTTCCGTGCATTTCCATCTACTGACCCCAAGTTTGTACAAAGAAGCAAATAAAAAAAAGAAAACTAGAGGGACAAATGTGTTTGCACCTTTAAAAAAACTGACCTCAGCAAAGAGTAGGACCCAGGAGGGAAAGAAGTCCCAGCATTTTACGTTTTTGTCGGCCGGCACTGCATGTATAACACCGGGACACTTATGTAGGTTACATTGTAGCTCTACAAAGACCCAGAGCTGAAGTCTGAATCCGGCATAGGCTGGGGGAGAGGGAGGTCTGGGCTTCACTGCTCAGGATGCAGCCCCGTGTAAGCGGAATAAAATGGATGGATGGATGTTTGCATTGTTTTATTATCATTTTAGATTTCAACTTTTATTGATATGCTCACTTTTATTGAACGAGCATAATTCATAATGCGCAGCACAATGCGCCACACTTTTAAGTCATAACTTATTCATTTTTTTTGGATGTTCATTTCTCATAATTCAGTGATGCGTAAACATCGTTTCCAGTAACGTGTTTTCATAAATTTAACATCCTTTTATTGTAAAAGAAAAAAAAATGTCTTCATTGTCTGGAGTGTAACGTGTTCATAAAACACGATGCACGGTTCCAAACAGTTAAGCAGCATTTAAAGTGCGATTCATTATTGAAGAATGTGGTTAATGGTTTCAAATGCCATTGTTTAGTTTTTGACATTGTCCATTAAACAGTCCTAAAATTGATGTTGATATCTGAGTGTTTCTTAGTTTTAGACTAGTCGGTTAGAAGTTTTTTTTTCCTTGATTAGTCGCTAGGAACATCCCTATTACATAATTCCTTTTCTTTCCTAGATATCCTATATAGAAATATGTTTCCAGGTTTGTAATTATCTGTTGAATTGTTCTCTGGTTGTGCTGCACAGTGTTATGACAGAGAAAATTGTAATGTTTCTGAAGCCATAAAGACAGGAAGAATGTGTACATTTGTAACTGGTGCATCTTTAAAATGGTCCGTGTTTCAGATTTTTCAGTAAACTTTTACAAATGGTACTAACATTTAATGTGAGTGATAACAACAACTGCAATGCTTTCATGGAGAAACAACTCAACAACTGCTCCTGCGATAAAATGTGTATATTTGGTTTCTAACTTCCAACACCTTAAATATAATTCTCTACTGAGAACTGCTGCAAAAGTGGATATTTTGTTTTTGTGTATGTTCTGAACATAAAGTGAGTCCTTTGTTTAAAAAAATATAAAAATATAACCAGTTTGTTGCATTCTTGTACCAAATTATAATAGTTTGACTTGATAACAGTTCCTAGTGCATTTTTTTTTTTTAAATTCGCATTGGTCTGTCTGTCAGCAATATAACTCACAAGGTTTTTAACCAAAATTGATCAGATTTTGTGCAAATATTCCTTAGGGGCCCAAGAACATATGATTTTATTTTCTAGGTCAAAGGTCAAGCTCATCAAAAATGTAAAAAAAAAAAATCCCCATCTGTCATCACTGGGAAAAATTTTAAATTCATATCTCAGTTTTTAGATATGAGTAAAATATATGCAGATTATAAATGCCATTATGTGTTCATGTAGATCTCATTTTAAATAAATAATATAAAATCAGATTTTACATTTTTAAAAGCCAATAAAATAAATTTCTTGTTTTTGTGAGCTAGTAATTTATGATGGAGTATGCCAACATTGGGAGTTATCTACTGCAGCGTAGTGTTGACAGAGAAAATTTAGGGTGGGGGAGGTATGCGCGCTACTGACTGCCCTTCTAGTTTTTGTTTGATGTTGTTAGTATTACATAAATGTGTCTTAAGAACTATTCAGAAACAACAAAATCACCAGAATAATTAGTGATTAAACGTCTTAATCCTTAAAAGCCACTTGCAGTCTATGCAAAGTAAAATTTGAGAAGTGGATTACACAGATGGTTTTATCCAACTTTATAGTGACACATGCAGTACTGTTCAGCCTTTGCTGAGATGCATCTGCTCTCATTAAAAGTTTGACTCACTGCATGCAGTTTCTCACCTCACACCCTTACAGAAGGGGGGGAAAAAAACTCACTGAAAGTTGCGCTCTTTGCTCGAGCTCTGAGCGTAAACCCAATGAAAGCCTGCAGTGTTAGTGGGAGGGAGGGCAGCCATTCAGACCTTGACTGGGCCTACAGTAACCCATGGTTGTCATAGTCATGAAAGTGCCTGGGAGAGGAATGAACTCACTGAGCTACTTTGTCCCTGTTCCAGGCCTGGAAGGCTCACCTCATGGGCAGGGAAGGCTGTAAACAAAACTCGCGCAGAACTGCGGTGTCCCAGAGAACCCAGCCAGCACAAGGTAAAGCATTCATACACATCCTGATTTCACCCACCTCCCCAACGCTTAATGTGAGAGCTACAGAAAGAGCTCCTGCTTGCTGGTTAAATTTGTTACTTTTCCACTATGGCTTTGTCCCTCAACACAGAAAGATGAATGTAAAAATAGTGCCAGTTTAATTTGGAGTACAGTGTAATGGGCTTTAGTGTATTTTGTATGTGTCATTTATTTTATTATACATGATGGTGTGGTGAAGCCAAAAACAGCTTTTATTACTGTTTACATTACTTGCCAGAGAACTGTTGGTCCACTGTACACTTGAGCAGCATCGCCCATTCAAAGGTATCCCGTGGAGCTCTTCAGAATAATCAGAATAACTTGAAACCCATCAGGATCAAACAAAACAGGGACCTGCTCAATAAAACATTGCTTCACAATTATAGGCAAGAACTTAATCAAGTGATTAATTACATGTAACAATTTTGTTTTCCAATTCATCTTCATCTTTCTTACAGGTCACCTTTGAAACAGCATCCAAATCACACGCTGGTTTATAGTGCGAACAAATATGCTCAAAGCCGTATCGCCGTGTTTTGCTTACATCCTGAAACCTTCCTCTTTGTGCAGGTATCGCTAGCAGTGCAGGTTGCTTTTTTTTAACCTACTAAGCAATTCATTTGTGTCTGCTCCGGACACGAGTCTGAAACCTCTACGTCAAGCACCATTTGTGTATTAACTACTGTACTGTCAATAACTGGACTGGACAGAAGGCCAGACATTAGATCAGTAAGGTGAAAGTTCAAAGGAGGACATGCTAGCTTTTAGGCATTGTGATTTCTAGAAGGGGAAATAAGAGCATTTTCAGTTGAATACACTCACACACACACACACACACACACACACACACACACACACACACACACACACACACACACACACACACACA
>JAVDPK010002802.1:91641-117312 GCA_034780415.1 Cichlasoma orientale
GTGTGTGTGTGTGTGTGTGTGTGTGTGTGTGTGTGTGTGTGTGTGTGTGTGTGTGTGTGTGCGTGCGTGTGTGTGTACGCGCGCACATGAGAACACACTGTACACCACACCGAGACATGCCAGGTTTTTGGCTAATAGCTCTTTGGGAATCACCTTGTTGGTGCAAAAACACTATTTTATGCCTGTCAAACTGTTATCTTTGGCATTTTTCATAGATTCAGCTAAAGAAATTGGAACAAATTATGTGCTTTTTGTGACAGGCTGCTAGTAACAGTGCCTACAGATACATTTTAAAATTGCTTCTTTGCTAAGTTGTCTGTTATGTGCAGACACAACACTCTAGCCCTTGAGGTAGATGCCTTTTTTATGCTTGAATGAGTCATAGGTCAGTGTTAAGTGGCTTAACAAACAAACAAGCAAAAACATTCCTCTTAAAATGGTCACGTAATGAGTGAAAATTAGTGAAAAAGCAGCCAATGTCCAATGAAAACCTTGAAAGACCTTCAGAAAGCCTGGAGAGCGGTTGCTCAAGACCACTTTAAAAATTCCAAGAAAGCCCAGATCCTCGGAAGCAAATAATGAAATTAGGGATGGCGCCAGTTAATTTCAAATACTAAACTGCAGTATACATGTTTACACAATATATGGTATAATATGTGCTAAAATAACAGGATAATTGAGCAGTGTAGAAATGATGCATAAACTGACATATATTGAGGTGTTCTGCAGAATAACCTTCTAGGATTCAGTAGTAATAATAATTCAGCAGCTTTGTTGTAAAGATTGGGGCATTGGTTTAAATGCCTGAAGTACTCAGTTTGTTGTATGTGTAGATTTGCCTCCGAGCTATGTATGGACACCTTGATCCTTCCATCGAATCCCATCTTTTAATGCGTACACTGACACTAGATGGTGCTGTGTAGTGCAGCTTGAAGAAGTTTCATCCACTAGAGAGCTGTGCTTGTATGGCAGCTACATGCCAGTCTGCCTTACTGTTTTTTTCTTTGATTAAATAGAATTATATCTTTTGATGTATTCTGAGGGGGCTGAGGTGGGTGAAAACTGTAAAACAATTTTGTTGAAATCCCTTCTCTCGCAAAACATTACCGCTGCAATACAGAGGCAATCACCTGGTGCTCTGAGACTGCCTACATGTCTCATCCTTGCTGTGTTGAAAGCCAGTCTGCTTCTCACACTAAGACAAAGAACAAGGATGGCCTCCTTTTTTACAAAAATTGCATTGCCCTTATCGCCTTTGGTTATGAAGAAAGAAAATCATGCAGTGTCGTCACTTATCCTCTTTGGTATTTTTGATTTTAGCTCTGATCGGGCTGCTTTTTTCTCTCTGTTTTTTTTGCCTTCCCTCCCAGTGCCATGTAACTCTCTCTCTCTCTCTCTCTCTCTCTCTCTCTCTCTCTCTCTCTCTCTCTCAGAGCCTTTGAGCACCCTTTTTTTATGCTCCTTAGCAGTCAGAGGGATGGAGATAATGATTTAAATGAAGGAGGATGGGGAAAGGAGAGGAACTGGGAATTTGTCTGTTCTCAGAGGATATCTGGGGTCAATGAACTTAAAAAAAAAAAAATCAACTTTCCTTTGCCACCACACACACCGTGCCCACATTCCTTTCACCTTTTTGCTTGGTGTGTTTTGCTATTTATTCTCTTATCCTTTCTACGCTATTGTACTTCCCGACACACCTCACAGTGCCCGTACTTTGATGGGCTGCGCACAGGGGAACTGTGTACTTCCATGTCCATTTCAACACACTTTTCCATATCGCTTCACTTAGTGTGAAAGAAACTCAGAGGAGGCAAGAAAGAAAAAGACAGTGGCGTTTGAGAGTTGCAATTAGTTGCGCCGCTCGCTGCTGTCCTCGTTAATTATGATGCTATGAATGTTAAGGTGATGGTAAACTTATTTTCCCCCATCTTTTGCCATATTATTATTGCAATTGCTCTTGTATGCACTTCATTAATTTCTTATAGGAAACATGGCATTTAATGTGTATGCTAATACCTGCTCTGCTAATGTGACAGATTTAAGAGGGCTTCAAGGTAAATGTGCTGCCACTGACACCACCTAAAGTTTTTGTAGAATATAGAAAAATTCCTCTCCTACCTTTAAATAGTATCCATGCTCATGATTTTTTGGCTAAATTTGTCCAGAATTTCAGCAGCTGCCCTCTGCCTTCATCACAGTACGATGGCATGCAAATAGTTTGGCTTTTAGTGTTTAGTGCTTTTTAAGGTTGGGCTTTTTTTTGTCATAGACGTTTTAGACAATTTACTTTTCTCAGTCTTTTTGCTTATCAAATGGTCAGAAATAAAATGCATAGATTTCTGTCAGCATCCACAACCCCATTATGAAGCATGCATCTAGACCCAGGAGTCAGTGAACAAAGGAAAGGTCAAGGCTATTCACAGCCAGTGCCAGAGACTATCCTTGAACATGATTAGAGGTTACAGGTTTATCCCATTTACATGAATATAAACCTAATACCATGTTAGTGTCAAGAACTTCTTTCATGGTTACAATAAAAGGCATGTAAGGAAGAAGTGTTTTTTTTTTTTTTTAACCAGGGGTTGGTGGGGCGGGTTAAATATTTGCATTTCCGGTCCATGTACCAACACAAACGATACTTCTAAAATACATTTTTAATCGTTCCCTTCTTAGATCCATCACATGCGCTATATGAGAGGTGAAAAATCTGTCCTCGTCATTACACATCATGCTTTTAGTTATGCACTTAAAAGTTTAAGTGAATGCCTTCCATAGGATGTGATTTACTCACTGTGAGAATACTTGGGTCACTGACAACTGATGCGAGGCAACGACGCCTCTCCTAATTGTTTTCTGTCAGCACCAATTTAGCCACGCCGTAACTTCATCTGAGACATCTCTGCCCCGCTCCTGCTTGCTGATTGCTGCCTCTCCTCGACTACCGTTAGCGCAGCAGTCCTCATCTATTGAGCCATGTAATACAGTTACATAAAGCTTAATGCAAGACGATGGGGCTTATTGTTGTCCGCCTTCTTCTGCTGACAAGCACTAGCTCATCGCTAATGGGTGTGTGTGTGTGTGTGTGTGTGTGGTGGTGGTGGTGGGGTGCTGCTCACTGCTGGCCCTCATGGCTTTGTCCTTTTGCCAGGAAACAATTTGTCAGGGAATGTGACAGCTGCAGCCGTCCAAAACACTGACACAGGGAATGAGTGACTGCTCGTAGGCCACAGCCTAAAGAAAGATGGAAAGCAAAACAGATAGAGGGGAAAGGAGGGACATTTGAAGAGGAGCTACTTGGTTTCATCCTCTCACTAACCACTGTTATGCTTCTGAGAGAGTGTCAAATGTGAATCACATCCTCGGAACAGTAATTGGCGACTCTCCCAAGCTGTTTCACTGCAGCAAACTTGTGTTGCTGCAAAAGGATTTCGACAGTTTTGATGTGCGTCATGCGCTGAAATGGGATCTCGGTTTGAGTAGCTGGTTCCAGCTTCGCAACCAGTGATGAAAGCGTCACCTGCATCACATTTTCAGGTTCTGTCACCTTTGACCCTGACTGCATTCAGTGAGTGGCACAGTTGATTACCGAGCGTGTGGAGGAAGTGTGACCATTAATGCATGACCTTTAAATGTACTCACTGTTTTGCCCTTTCCTGAGCTCTCACGTGGATATATGCAGGCGCAGGTCTGAATTTGGCAGCATGCCCGTGTCTTATGTGCTATTTAAAGCAGCATTCCAGTTTAAGGAAAACATGGTCATCTGAAAGAAACAAAGTCAGGCAGCATTTGTGAATGTCGCGCTATTTGCTGTGTGCGGTTTAATTTAAAACTACAATCCTAATACATCTGTTAGCTGTCAGAGAAGTGACAGAGTACAATTTCCAAATAAATGAGACTGATGACTACAGTGGATACAGAGCTCATGGATAAATTAGCAATTTCCTGTATCCTGACTGATAGAGAGAGATCTCGGCAGAGAGTTGTCAGAACATCCTGCCATGGAGACAATTAAAGTCAGCAACAAACTGCATGTACACTAATGCACTATACTAGAACAGCATCTGAAATCAAGCAAATCATTTGACTGTTTCCAGTTATCTCGCTGTTTGGACTTATACTGAAGATGGTTACAACAGAACAGAATATTTCAATACCATTTGTTTTATTTCTTTTTCATGCCCGTGCTCGAGCTCCGAATGAGCGTTTCTTGACATTAGCATGCAAGTGGTCTCTTTTCTGTTTTTGCCTTTAAATATTCTGGATAGAAACTCACCTCTCTACAAAACCTCCCACTTTTGTTAGCTTAATAATTCATAAATGAGGCAAATTTTGTTATATGTACAATTTTAAATGATGGCTCAGGCCTCTTACTCAGTTAGTTTAAATAGGAATGGAAAGAGAGCTATAACTTAAATTTCAAATGTCACTGGGACATAGAAAACATGTATAGGACTGCCAGTGAAATCCAATAAAAATGCTTTAAAAGTTTTGTCTAAAAACAAAATTGTTTCAACATGACTGGCGTGCTAATTCAACTCATTAATAAAAAAAAGAAGAAAAAACCCAAACAAACAACAAAAACCCAGCACTTAAATACACCTTTACTAACAAGTACAGAGAAAGACCTGCCACCATACAGCTAACGCAGCAGTGCACAAACACACTTGGCCTACCTGTTTCCCGTTTCAGCTGTTGATTGGCTCTTTTCACCCTCATAGATTTCTTTTCAGGGTTGCTTGAGCGCCACGTCTCCTCCTTTTTAGAATGTCTCTGGTCTTTTAAAACAGACTGATTGGACTGAATTAGGCTGAAGAAACAGCAGATTTGAAACTTGACAAAGCAAATTTGTGAGTAATATGTGACTCTACTAATGTGTTAGTAAATTAACGCTGTGGAAATTTACATTATGGTCAGTCTATCTTTTTTTAAAATAAAATCCCAGCCCTTCTGGAGGTATTTTGGCAGCCTATTATTGTTCATCCCAGGAACATTTTGTACTGTTTTTACTCAAGCATTGCCGTGTCCCCACAATTGACTGCTCGCTAAGCTCTCCTTTAGCAACCGTTTCAGACAGTGCTGAGGAAATCGTCTCCCTTCTTGCCAGAAACTATTACATTGTTTTGCCTGAAATGACAACTGTTGCTAGTGAGTTATATTTGCCGTGTTAAGCTTGTAAATGAATCTAGTGTTAGCTTCATGGGTTGGTTAACCCTCTCTATTTTTTTTTTTTATCTGCTGTTTTAAAAGGAGAACTCTGTCAAGTGGTGTTATGCACTTGATGTCTGCTGGGAAGTGCTACGCAGCAGATGTGTTGCTTGTGAGCGAGACTGTCCCTATTAAAATAACATGTAAACCCACAAAATAAAGCAGCCCTTTGCTTGTAAGAAGTGTGGATTACTACGGTATGCAGTATACAAGTTCGTTGGGTGGAAAAAATGACGTTGCTTTTCCACTGTGGAATGTGGAATATGGGTTTCACTATAGCCCCATGCATACTGATTCAACATGTGGAGCAATCCAAAGCTTGACAGGCCTGCTGTGTTGTCACAGGTGCAGTTCCGCCTTGTCTCTGTGCCTCTACAAGAGCTGAAGTCGCTCTGTTTTACTGTGCTAATTAGAACATCAACATAAGGAAATACTAAGCTGCTCCTCTGGCAGCATATTGAAAACTCTACTGTTAATATATTGAATGAACCAGCGCACACTGACGACTCTTGACTGATGGCTTAGTAATTGTGGTTCAGAGTCTTACGCAGGCATGTGTTGTGTTTGGTGTGTGACAGTCCTTCCATTAGCTGAGTTATAATAAATATCACTCACTTAATGATCTTTTTTTCCTCTTTCTGTCTCAGCTGTCACTGTCAGGGGGATGGAGGATAAACAGTATGTGGAGCAGAAAGCAGTGACATAGGTTGTGGCTGGGTTTATTAAACGTGATGGTGTAGAACCTTCTCCTCTGTGCCACAGAGGATCTTATTTGGGTTTTAATTGGCTCACCGGCTGGTATTTCCCTTAAGTGGCTGTTTGTGTGGTGTGTGTGTGCGGTTTGTCTGTGTTTTTGTGCGTGTTGCGCCGTTTTTGCGGGCCCCTGCAGGCTTAATGATGCTTGCTGAATGAAAAGTATCTTGCGAAGCTCTTCCCAATCAAATGCTCATCGGAATGTCTTCTTTACTGTAACACTATTCTGTGTACGTATGAGCCCCTCCCTCGGTTTTTCCTGTCTGCTGGCATTACATAATGTGAGGGCGGAGACCTCCCATTGGTGTGGAAACCGGTTTTATATTTGTTTGGTTCTGATCTGAAATGTCATACAAATGTTAATTAAATGTTAATCAAACATCTTAAGCAAAGTAATGTCATCAGGATTTGAAAGTGATATATTTAGCTCATCCGTGGCCTATTCTGAGGTCATTGCTCCCTGGGGCCCCCCTCTCTCTTTCTCACAACGAGAAGTCGGGGCTGAGGCGAGTAAAGCTGCATGCCGCAGAGACAATATTTCGCCCGCCTAATTAAAATGAATGTCAGTTCTCCCCCCAGTGAGAAGTGCATCAATCTCCCCCTGCGATTGGCCCAGAGTGAGTTTTACCCTGTCAGTGCCTGCCAGCAGTGCCATCCTTCTCCAGACGGATGCAGCGCCCCGGCAGCCAGAGAAGCATTGGTGATGATGTTTGCTCATATAATGGTTTTCTTGTGAATGGCCTCCTCAGACTGCCCCCCCCTTTTTTTTATAAACGTAGATGAGATTCAGTCCAGACTTGATTTTCATTTAAAATAGCAGTTGCATAAAGAGGTCAGTGGCATTTCAGAGACATTTGAAGCCCAAGCAGCTGTAGAAAAGTCTAAATGAGCTTTTCCTCTCTACTGTTCCATATAGCACATTACAACTAGGGCAGATTAGACAAATCTGAGTGTGTAGCATATCAGTGTATCAATGCACTGAAGACGAAAATATTAAACGATTAATTTTGGGATATCACGTTGACAGGTTTTGGAAAAGGTGTTTGGCTGCTGTACACTCTCATGTGTACCCAGTGTCATTAACTTTCAGGAAGTGATTATGTAAGCTTATCAAGCTTATCTCGCGGTGGTTTTAATTTTCATGCAAAGAGATACAAATGATCTGGTGCTTTGATGGGGAATTGATAATCATCTGCAGCACTTCATACTGTTGCTGTCAGTTAAATGTGTCTGTATTATTTTAAATGAGAAAACTACTGATTGTGTTTCCACTCACCAGAATTTAATGAGGCATGTGTGTCATTAGGTGAGTTTTTCTCACAGAAGTTTTCTGTCTGTTCTGTGTATGAGTGTGTACTGTAGAACATGTGAGAGCTAATAAAGGGCGTCCACACCACAGCAAATTGGCCTGAGCGACGTTCATGAACACCTCCTTGCAGTTTTGCCCGTCAACAGCGAGAGCTGAAAAGGAACACAATTCTTCCAAAGCTTGATTTGGCCTTGGTGAGCTGAATAGAGCGGAGAAGCCTGCTGGGTTCATTTGGACTACTTGTGCAGATGGATGAAAATGTGAGTGGTTTAGTGCTCTTAAGTTAATGATCTCTGTGCATGTTCTCTCACTTCCTTCAGGGCTTCTCATTGTAGAGAATAAGTAGCGGGAGCTGTGGGCCGGTGCCTGTCACAGGGTCTTGGCTGAAATAATGACTTGAACAGTCCAACAGACTGCGGTAATGGTAATAACTGTCAGACTTTGTCTCCTATCAATGCTCACATCCCCCTAATTTAGGATTAATTCCTGCCGTTCTCTAGAAAGCCCAGAGTCGATGAATGTCTTGCCATTTTTCTTTGAGCTTTTCCGAAAATATGTTTCTGCGTACTGCTTTATCTCGGCTTATCGCAAACTTGCCTCTTTCATATTAGGACACATTAAACGACTTAAACGAGCATAGCAGGAGCTGCTCTGACTCGGTGGATGTTTCATAAATTAGTGGTGGGTTTTTTTTTTTTTCCTTAATATGTTCCTACTTTTTCTGAGTTAATAAGTGGTAGTAAATTGGACTGGTAGTGTATGTGCTTCCAGTTCTTCTTGTCTGCTGGGATATGCGTGTTCAGCTCTCTTTGATGTGCAAAGCTCGCCTTCTGTCACCTTATAATCATTTCCTTTTCCCCCGTCTTCTCCTCAGTGTCCCCCAAAAGTTTGATGATTACTTTTCTTGCTCCAGGTTACAGACGTGAGATCTTTGTTTCCACTGTGTAGTATGTTTGAGAACAGACACTCTTATTTGTCTAGAAATGCTGCAGCGTTACATTTTACACTTCTAAACAAGGTTGATGGGTTCTTCCCTTAGAAAACACTTTACCAGTTGGAGCAATTATGTGTGCAGTGACATCGCTGTTATTGTTTTCAGTACAACTTTATGGAAAAGTTTGCTGCTTCCTTGTTTTTGCCCTAGGCTTTTGTTTCTATTTTTTCTCCCCAGTGCACTATTGAAACAAGTGCCGGGTTGCTCTCTGAGTGAAAGTTAATGACTCTTATTTTAAATGTAGCCTTTAACACTCAAATCAACAGTGTAATCACACTTTGGGGAAATTGGCTATTGATCATTGTGCCTTGTCCAACATAATGACCAACACCACAGCAAACACTTCGAAAAGCAACTTTTAATTCAAATGACAAATCCTTTGATTAATTCAAATGTTTCCTCCCCAAAACAGTGCGAGTGCAAAAAGTCATACTTTATTGCCACTGAAATATAATGCAATTGATTTGATGTCTGTCTGCTGTCACCAGCAGGCTTCGCGATTGATTAGGCCTCACTGACATACTGTGGTGCTCAGGATAAGTCGATCCATCTGACCCTCTTGGCGACTTTCTTCTCACCAGAGGCCTTTAACACATGCGTCAGCTGACTGCCTCCTACAGTGCTGTGCTCTTACCACAATGCCATTAAAACCCTTACACCTGCATGTAGATGTAACATTGGTCTCGGCTGTCATATAATCATGGAAATGAATATCGTAGAGCTTAAGCGCCTGCCTTTTGAATTTCGATGACTGTCTCTGCAGAAGGATTACATGCATAATGTGAATTTTCTGCCTGGCTTTGAATGAAACTATTATCCTGTTTGTTTACTCAAACCTCAAGAGTCTCTTTGAGATTCCTTCAGTCCTATTGTTTGCCACCCCACGCTGTTAGTGCTTTTTTTTTTGCAGTTCATATGTAGATCGCAGTGTCCCGGAGCATTTTAAAACCGCTGTACTGAAGCCGTGACAGTGATTCACGCTTTGCGTCTCAGAGAGAGTTATTACTCGTTGCGATATCTTTCATTGCCATTGTTGTAATCACCAGAATTCCATTTTTGTAAAACCGCCAAAAAAAATAAAAGCGCCTCCTTTTTGACCTTTAATAGGTTATTACTTCTCATAGATCTATACTTCACAGTTGTAAGTCTGATGGGTGTTTAGCTCACTTCGTGTTCCTTTTATACTTTCTTGCAGTTACTCGGTGCAATTTTGAACATGGACTCAGTTTCCTATGATTGGAAAACTGAAAGTGTGTGATAAGCATTGAGTGCTGGACAGATAAAACCTTTTTCCAATGCCGTGGCCGTCCCTATAGAAAAGGCCCCCTGATTGGTCTTTTGTCTCTCTTATTCTGTCAGAGCTCAGCCAGCATTTTTGCTCCCGAATCACTCCTGCGATATATTCACTGAATAATACAAGAAGTGAGCGTTGGGTCATGTGCGAGACACTCATTTTGTTCTTTCCCTCATGTTCTGTGGGAGCACAGAGATGTTACAGGCACATAGTGTGAAAAGAGAGACACATTAGATAAATTGCCTCACAATTTTTACTGGCTACTCCCTGTGCCATAAAATGATCTTTCTCTAGTCTACTCATTTTAACACAATCATCACTTTGAAAATAGACTTGTTTGATTTAAAGTTTCATACAAAGCATCCTATTAATTCAACCCCATGAAATGGAAAAACAGGGCAATGCCTCAAGGGGGAATACACTGCACTCTGTTTTATGTCTGCCATATATTTCTGGAGTTCCAATTCCAAAAAAAAAAAAAAAAAAAAGAAGTGTTGTTAATGTCTGTGCTACTTGAGGGTAAAATTATAGTTTGAAGCCAACTCCCTCTTATAAAAAATGGAGTATTGATCAGCAACTTTGGCCACTTGAGGTATGTGAGTTTCTTAGATGGGAATAATAGACATTTAATGACAAGACTGGGTATGCGCCTCCTTAATTCCCTCTAAAGTGTCACACAGGCGACAACCATAATGTTCATATGACTGTGAAATTGGTATGCATCTCAACCCAAACACAAAAGCCTTGCTGGAGTCTGATTGTTGGTATGTCAATATAAAAGATCAGGAAATGGCAGTTAGAGAGCCTAATAAACCTTTCAGGTCCAGAAGGTGTTCATTTATTGTATATTAGAAAAAAAAAAGAATATTCAAATTTGCTGTCAAGCAAGAAGCTGACATGAATTTAACCTTTACACCTTTACCACATGTAGTCCCTGCTGCAGTGCACTTTCACTTGTAGTATTTAAAATGTCAGCTCCATTAAGCTATCTGAACACTTCACTTTGGGCTTTGTTATTTGGGCAGCAAAATTACTTTGCATAATTCATAGTAAACTGACATTTTGAAGCAGCCCTCAACAGAAAAACAAAGAGCGCGCTGGTTATTCGTCACAAAAAAAAAAAAGAAGAAGAAGAAAAAAAATGATCTCGGTTTAAACTTACATGACAGGGACCTCTTTTGCAAAGGTCAATGTCTCATGGTGCTATAAGAAAAATCTCTTAAGGAGAAGACTGTGGTAGAGATGCAGCACAACTTTTTACTAAAGCACATGCATGCACGTTTTAGGCTTGCTTCTCATTCACTTTACATGAAGTTACATTATGCCAAACTGGATTGTAGGTCAATTAATTGTCGTGGAAACTTCAGCTTTTAAAGCGGCAGCTAATTAAATAATGTGCATGCGGTCATTGCTGTGACAGTCACCCCAGCAAAGACACCCCTCAAACATCAGACAAAGCGAGCATTAACGCAACACGTGTGTGTCAGTGTCGCCCTAACGGACACTGCTAGATCTTACTGAATGTTCACATTTACTTGCAGTCTCCAACTTTCTGAAAACAGCAGACTGACTTGTCTGTGCAAGGATATTCCACCAGCTTTCATATTTACAGCTTAAGGCTTTGAGCACGAATGTATCAGAATTGGCATATTTTAATAAGGTCGCTTCAAAAATCGCCTTTTTTAATGGCACACATACCCGACCACAGCTTCTCTGGCTCCGGTTTCCTCTCAGGCAGCAGGTATGCTGACCAGGCTGAGTGTGAAGCCTCCTCTTTCATTCACATAGAGACATTATATCACACTGAGAATTCCTCACTTGTTCTTGTTCCGAATCACTAGTTGATATTGTGAAAATAGAATAATATGAATGTGTGCGCTTGCTGGTCGGCTCTGAGTCTGCGGTTATCGTTTCAGTGTAAAATGTCCGATCAAAATGATTTAATTTGCTGTAAGTGCTTTTCATTTTTTTTATGACGTTATAATTCATTGAAGCCAAAAAGGATGGGTAGTACTCAGCACTCTGCTTAGTTAATTAAGAGAATACGCACATCCACCCCACCTCCTGCCGAGTCGGTGCGACTTTAGTCAGCAGATTTTGTTTGGTTGACTGCAGTCCCAGTTCCTTCATCTAACCAGACCTCTTTTTGGAATCTGTTGTGAGCAAATCACCTCCTAAAGGACAGTCTCTGCCATAATATATGTATTTTTTTTTATACCTGTCATATTCCTCTTCTCCCACTATACATTTCCTATAAGATGTATTAGTCTTAACTGATTTGGGTTACACAACATCTCAGTTTTTCCAACCACTGAGCTTAATTCTTGCATTTATGTGCACTACCTTAACCCCAGAACACTAATGTTGGGTCATTTTCACCCACGTGAAAGTGATAGTGTTACAAAACTCACATTACTGTTCAGGGGTTATGAAATTCCAGCCAGCTTTATCTGTAGCTTCCAGTCACAGTTCACAATCTTCCTCCATCGAGAGAGTTTTTATTCACATAGCCAAATCCTGTCTACAGAGAAACTATCTTTCTGTTAATGCCTGTGCACAAAAAATGGCTGCAGTTCCACGAGAGGGCACTCATGAGATAGTGCTGTGTGAATCGGTGTGAATTAAGTGACTAAAACCCTGCATCTGCTTGCAGACAATCTGAATTTTTTAACAATTAAAAGATTACTACAGCTGGAAACATCAGCAGCGATTGTTAGGAGTCAAATATTAAATCTCAAAAACAGAGTCGAAATTGCGTTGGGTTTTTTGGTGGCCTTTTGTCTTTATTAGACAGTAGACAGGAAAGCACAGAGAGAGAGACTGGGGGATGATACACAGCAAAGGGCTCAAACCCGGCCTTGCAGCATATGATCACCTGCTCACCACGTGAGCTAAACTGGCGCCTGCCCTCATCTTATTTTTAACCCTTGGAAAGTTCCATAAGACCTACAAGGTCACACCGTAACCTGAGAGTCATATTAAACATGACGCGTACCTGTGAACTCTGCTGAAAGATGGTCTTTTGGTACTGGATTGTGAATAAACTCATTGAACTCTCCCAATTCTGTAGCGGCAAAGGAGAAATAGAAACACAACTACATAAATGGTGCCACACAAATGGCACTTGTGATGCTTACCGAGCTATCTTCTGTCCACTGATGTTTTGACAGGATTTATCCTGGTGAAGAAGACTTTTTTTTTTTTTTTGGGCTGCTGTCTTTTCACATACTGAAATAAAAAGTGACTTTGTGGACAGTGACAGCTGTCACAAAGTTTGGACTTTCAGTTCTGGGTTAAATTTGGTGGAAACAAGTTTGTGTCCTCCTGACTGGCAGCAATGCTCCTGCCTGGCCAGACGATGGAGTGAGACATTTCATACAGAATGAAGAAAGATTCAAATAATCATACACTAAATATCATTACTTTTGCTGATCATGTGGCATAAAATGTGCATGCAGTTTGTTTTCTGTTATACCACCTAAAAGGTTCTGTATGGCATTTAGAATAAAGCCACTACTCACATGAATGCTGGCCTATAGTGCCAGATTACGGTGTTACATGAATTTGATGCATTCAGCAAACTATTATATGCTCGGCTTTGTTTTGAAACAGTGTGGGCTAGCAGGCTTGTTGTGTATTCTGTACTGTCCTACCTATGATTGATTACAATCGTCCGAGGCTGACCAGCTTATTAATCTATTCAGCAAAACCACTGAGTCCCTCTGTGGATGATTTAAAGCAGAATGGTTTTTACTTTTCCTGGGATGGCTGAAGTAGAGCCTCAGTGGCGCTGATTGTAAATCATGTTCAAACACAGCAAAGCTGCTTCTAAACTGTGTGTGCGACGTGGGATTTAGAGAATACTCGGTGCTAATGACAGCACCGCCATGCCACCCAATTTTAAGGCTTCTCGCAGTTCATTTTTGCGATTTAGAGATAAGGAATTACAAGTTGGCAAATTTAATTATGTTTTTATTCTTGGGTTATACTTGGAGACTGTTAATGCTCTGCTTCATAAATTAAGTAATGTTATCAATTGATCACAGTTAAACACTGTAAAAGGCTGTAATTATTCAGTTAAATGAAAGAGGAAGGACTACCCTCAGTATAGCTTTACAACAGTTAATCAAGGGTTTCCATTTATGAAAACGTCATATCAATGTCTGAATTTCCTATTCTTGTCATTTTCCATCACACAGCTATCTGCTACCTCTACTTCCCGGGTCGCCTTCATGCACTGCCTTCGTTGGGGGATTTGGTGTCCCTTCCAGGAGCCAGCTGAGTGGAAGGGGGAAGAGATACAGCTTGTATTGCAAGGAGGTGCAAAGCCAAACCCTCATGGAGCCATGGTCTACAGCACAGAGGTGTCTGCCAAAGCTCAGAGCCCTGCGCCAATCTCAGCTCCAGGCACAGCTCAGGTAATACAAGAGCACAGAAGAACGCCTTTGTCGAAAGAGTAAAATGTAAAGAATCCACTGAAAGGTCTTTAGACAATTTGCTTTTTCAGCAGCCTCCAGTACTCACAACAATGCTTCCCTGAATTCAAAAGCTCTCACATTATCTATATTCTTGCTTGTCTTTATGCTAGGCCCCCATACAGTACCCCTTCAAGGTCAGGCTTTATCACCCTTGAAAGCTCCGCTCTGAAAATCCTCACCGCGTTTTATAGCACGCATGTAGACAGCTGTCTGCAAGTGATGCTGTTTTGGTGACAGTATCAAAAATTTCAAAGGACGCCCAAGTCGTCATAATATGACTTAACTTTTCGCACGTTACGGTGGATTGCAACTCTGCTTGGGTGTTTAGAAATAACTGCATGTCACTAGCACGTCTTCCTTCTTCTGTCAGCTTTTTCACTCATTTCCCTGTAGGATCTGAGCTCTTCATTCTCTAGCTTTTCTTTTTGTTGGGTTACTGAAATGTCTGAAACTTTCTCCTCTCAAGGAGGTCTCAGAAGCGAAGGATATGATCAAATTCTGGCTGTCATCCAGCCTGGAAAGGAAGGCATCCAGCCCAAAGCCATCCCTGAGGACAAAACAGGAAGATGCGCCTCGTCAGAGAAGCTCACCTTCATCACCTTCACAGGGTAAATATCATTATGAAATTCATAATGGCCTTTTAAACAAGTATTAATTGGAAAGCTCATACAAAGAGTTTTTCTCCACAAAAGAGATAAAAGGCTATTCACTCTTTACAGCTACAATTAAAAAAAAAATTCAAATGGAAAATCTGTTTTTTTTTGTGCATGTGTTTTTGGGTGCAGCTAAAGAATGCAACGGGAAAGCAACTGGCATCAAACTAGCCTGTCTTGTGCATAAAATGCTGCATGCATTTTTGCAGTGTTATCTCATTTGGGCCACCCCCGCTCTCTGCATGATCAATACACTTCATGATTGGAGTCTGAGGGGAATAAAAGGATAAACCCAAAGTGCTAAGTAAAGACTTTGGCTGTCCATTAGAGCCTCTTTGATGTTAAACCTGCATTACTTTGTAAAATCATGTTACATCTACTCTGAGAGGAACGCCAGCTTGAACACAGACACACGTCCAGTGTGGTGTTGTAGAAACACTGCACTTGAAGCATTATTATCTGAAATCTATGGGAGACTTCCACAACGGCAAAAGTGGTGGTATAAAGATTCCAGGGGAAAAAACACTTTTACAAACAATTTTTTTGGGTGAAAGTTACAGTAGCAACTTTTTAAGCACTTTCTTCTTCAATGAGATTAGAGTGGTGGTTCTATACATGCAGTTTTTATGTTCCAGTCACTAATGAAATTAAAGTCCATCCATGCATTCATTTTTTGCTGCTTATGCGGGCTAAGGCCCGGCCTCCAGCCGGCCATCAGGCACTCTGCTGTGACCACCCCCTGGGTCTGGCTCCAGGGTAGGGCCCTGGTAACCCCGTGTCCCTTGATTATTATTATTTTTTTTTTGCTCTTAGTCTAGCCCCTGCCTTGAGAGGCCCTACCAGGAGCAAATTTCCCTGGACCACTTAGCTCCTGGGATCATGCGGGTGCACAAACCCCTCCACAATAATAAGGTGGCAATTCACGGAGCGGGAAATTAAAGTTAATTAGCATAATCGCTCAAAATAACTGCCCAGAGCCGTTTCAAGATGGTTGCTGAGATGTAAGACCTTATTTTGCTTATTTTGGTGAAAACAGCAATATCGTAATAGTAGCATGCGAATGTGCATCGTAAAATCTTTTACATTCTTGATCTTGTCATGTATTTGTGATGAAACATTCCAAATTCAGGTTACATGCTTTTCCATGAACTTCTACCAGTTGTTTCAGTTTTGTATTTATCCGTCTTTGTAGAACGATCTGGAAACTGATGGTTTCTGCTGTTGAAATCTCATGCAGACTTGCTACAATCTCAACAAACCGTTGACAGGTCTGGAAAAAAAAGCCCTTCCTGACACAGGCTCCAAATCTTACAAGGGGAAATATATGATTGATGACTGACTTTATTCAAAGCCTGTGTTTAGACAGTGCACTGTGTCTTTGTGCTTTTTCAGACACTCATTTTCAAATTTCCTCCAGACATTCATAAACCTGATGTGATGGAGACCGAGCTGAAGAAGACCAATGTTAAAAATGCAACATATTTCTAAACACCTTTTATGATTCGTAACAGCCGTACATAATACAGTAACACACTCTTACTGCAAGATTCACTTTCTTGAGATTCTTGTTCCGGGAGAGCTTCAGTGTGCCTTTGAAAAACAGTTTTGCAGCACTAATATGTCAGCCACACATATTGGCTCTTCTTTGCTTTCTGTAAGTGTAATGACTAAGAGTGCGAAATTAAGGCTGAACCATTCCCCTTCTTTGTCACATTTGTAGGGGGTTATCAGTGAATGCTGCTCGATTTCTCCAGTAGAAGCTTTTTTTTCCCCTTTTATTTCTATCTTTCCCAATTAAGCACGGATGCTCCACGATCCTCCAAAAATAACTGCTGAACCCTGAGCTTTGGAGGCCTCCCACTGAAACAAAGTTCTGATTAAATATTCCACATCCTGCACGCAGCCAAAGATAAATGATGTGCCACTGCCTGCATCTCTTATCGAAACCCAAACTGCTTATTTGCTCTGTGTTTGCCAGTGAATTGATTAAAAGTGTAGTAAACACTACATACAGCCACTCAATCCCAATGACAGCAGAAAAACGTGAGTGGACCCAGACTGTATACTCGATGATTTACCTCCCTAATGATGCCGTTAACTTTTGAGACAAGATTGCGGTTGATCAGGGGTCTACTTCATCGGTGTGTGGAGAAAGCTTCTGGCAGCGTTGTATTGTCAGTAATGACATTTTAATCAGTGTTCACGCGTCTTCAGAGGGTTGCCCAAGAAGCCTGAATGATTTGGGCTGGTGTTCAGAGGAGAATGAGACCATGAATCACTGCCATTCTTTGATTTAGGCAACTTGATCATCCTCGACTTTGTTTTCTCCAAGATTGCATTTGCATGGATTTAAAGGCTTTCCAGAAAACAATGCTTTAAACTGCACATAGCTTATTTAAATGCATACACCATTCCATTTATTCATGATGACTTTACATTACAATGTTGGCAATTCTGAAGTCCGTACGTTTTTATTAATCTATAATTTAGCTCCTGAATCCCTCGTTGTTTACGTGACTCTCGCGCGTCACTCTGTCGCTCCTGATGAGCTGAGATTAAGATCAGAGAGCAGATCTTGCTGGTTTGTCACAGATGTTCCTAAATTAATTTTAATGAGCCATCGTCCTTACATATCTGTAAATCTTTAGTGCTCATAAAGGTGGCTGAATCCACCAGTCACACATGTGGTGGTTCACTCATCTGTCAAGAAGGCCTCTGAGGGATCACAAATAAATGGCTAATTGCACATTAGTCCAGCTAATGAGGTGATACGCACTCTCCATGGGCTCGAGAAGTAAAACAGTGAGAAAGCCCTAAAAACAAAATGGCTGCCAGGGGGGGCATGCCAGAGCACATTTGTGAAAGCGAGCCAGCCAGCGCCGCACCATGTCCACTCTGTGTGCACGTAGTCCGAACAGATGGGAGCTACACTAAGACACCCCAGGCAAGCTGAAGCAATTTCCAAAAGGCCAGTCAAGCCCAGCACAGAGAGCGAGGAAGAGTGGGAGAGGAGGACAAAGGGATGCTAGAGAGCCTTTCATTTCAGTATTACCATGGCTACGAACCAAAATCTCAGGAAGCATTGTTAGACTTTAAAGTCAGTGTGAAATTTAAATCCAACTCACCTCCCTTTCTGTGTGAAATTGGATAGATTTGTTAGGTTTGTAAATAGTTAGGTATTCCAGCGCTCCATGGGGTTATAGATTCCACTGTGTACTGTATTAAGTAAACATTATCACAGTGTATTTTTGTACCTCAAGATGCCAGCTCACTGCAAATCCAATCAACGGGAAAGCAATTACAAAGATGACATTTTGCACTCAACTTCTATTCCTTCTCACAAGCTAATATTCCACTGAATGTCTAACCAAACTATAAAATTAACTGTGCTAACCAGGTGCAGAAAGCATGTGGAAGTTATTACAATGTTGTTAATTAAGCTTGTTAAACAATGAACTGGAGTTGTTAGCACATTTCCAGATGAATACATACAAATGAAGACTTCAGCAGGAATACATTGTAAATGAAATGAAAGCGTTTGGAGGTTTATACTTTTCTAGGTCGGCTGCCGTCATCTTCTTTGTTGTGCTTGTGCTTTTTAGGTCAGAAACGCATTGAGCCAGCTTTTCTTCCAGAATCTCCTCAAGGCCCTGGGGTAAGACACCTTCTCACCTATTGAATTTTACAGGTGACCTATAACACCGGCCAGCACAGAAAGCTTCCGTCTAAAGTTCTAAGTTAATACTTAAAACAAGTATAAACTGTTTTTAAGCTGACTTTTATACTCATTTATTTCAAAAGAAACCTGTGTCAGTAGGTGCACACAGGCTTGTGTTCAGTTCATTTTTACTTACGCAAATAATTAGTCTAAAGGTCAGTCCATTACCTGTTCCAATCATCCCTCATTTACACCTGCACTTTTTTTTTTTTTTTTACCACTCTGAACTTTGCTCTGTCTCAGCTCTTTCCTAAGAAAAATATCCAAGACTTTAGCTGGTAACTGTGCAAATTCCCTCAATGGGAACATTTGAATTCTTTCAAAACCGTCCTCCAGAAATGATGTATTTAGCATAGCTTTAGTTGGGTCATATGAGGTCTATGTGCATTATATAATAAAGCTGCAACTTCTCATATTGTAGTCTATTATAGTGCACTGTTGAATGTTTGGAAATGTTACTTAGATTAGCAGCAGAAAGGGGGGGAAACATCCAGGCTGCGGTTTGCACAAACAATGGGTTTTTGTTCCTGTGACCCTGGAGATGAAACTTTTGTCTTTTATTCTGCTATTATCCGAGTGAAGCAAGAAAAAAGCAAATGCACTTGTATGTACTTGTCGAACGAAAGCATTATGATTGCGTTTTAGTTAAGAGCTGACCTGGATAGATTCCCGCCTGGATCGAGAAGCCCCTCTCGCCGCCCTCTGTACTGTACATGGACACAGCTCCCCTTTCTATGCTCTTTAGACAAGGATCATTAATCTTGAGAAACCCACACTTAGGCTTTGTCTGGTTTGTCGACAAAGATTGCAGGTCAGGTCTATAAATTTAAAAAAAAAGAAGAAAAAGTCAAGAAAAATGCATTATCTGACCCAGATCTCTCAACAACAGTGGGACTAGGAGGCATAAATGAAGAGAGGCACGGGACCTTTTTCAAATATCCCCTCCCTATTTTCACTCTGTCACAGAATGACACTGGGTTTGAAGTCACACTCACATATGAAGCACCCTTCATTAATGTGTAAGGTATGAATGTAGTGGCAGGCTTGTTGTCAAGCATTTTCTTTTTTTTTTTGCTAACATCTTCTCATTTCACTCTGAAACACTTAAGGTTGCATCCATTTGGAGGCAAATGACCACATCTTCCATTCTGTAGACGATTATATTTCATCCTACATAAACTGCAGTCTTTGGCTTTTTTGACATGTGCATAATTAATCTGAGTTTGAGCAGTTAATGAAAAGTGAATGATGGAGCTTAAACGTGTGTGGAGCGTCTTACATGATGAAGCCCTGCACTGACACAAAACTCGATTTCATCAATTTATTCCGGACATGTCAAACACTAGGCCGCAGTGGTATCACATTTGTTGACACAGCATTTGCAAGTTGTCAGTCAGTCAGCATCACTGCAGGCTCACTGTTAGATGGTGCTAAAAAACCTGCCTCTACTTTGTTTGGGATGACATTTAATGTGACTGACACTCAATGCAGCCACACAAAATGAAGTGGAAATAGATAGGAAGACGGTTTATGGAGCGGTTTAAGAAATTTTTACGTTTAAAAAAAAAAAATTCTTTTTACTTTGATTCGCATATAAAATTGAAGAAAGATTGGATATATTAAAGTATCTTGCCGTAATCTGCTAAATGCAACTGTATGCGTCAAAGCATGGCAAAGGGAAAATTGAGCCGAGCAGCATATCTGCACGTCAATTATAGAGCATTTAAATCACCACCGAAACAACGGAAATAGAGGTAATACTGATGATAATTGTGCCTAGTTGCACCTAATCAGATTAAATGTCGCATTTGCATCAGAAACACAAACTTCCGAAAGACGAGTGATATAGTGCTAATCAATTCTAAACAAAAGTTATACATTTAACTGCACCATAACAACCCATTGGATGGATGTGGGTCACAGTGACTTGTGTCCAGTTCTTAGTAAAATATCAACACTATTAACACTGACTGTATATATTACAGCTACGTCTCAGACTCAGTTAGCAGGTTAAATGTTTTAAGCATGATTTGTTTGGAAGGGTTGCCAGTAGAAAGACTCTTCTCTCTAAGAACATGGCAGCATGGCTTAAGTTTGCAAAGTGGCAAACCTAAGCCATGCTGGACAAAGCAAAAGGCTTCTGAAACAATGTCCTTTGGACAGTCAAGACCAAAGTTTGGCTATATTGCACAGTGCCACATGTGGTGAAAACCAATAACCTCATACTGTCAAGCACGGCGGTGGAGGGGTGATGAATTGGGCTTGTTTTGCAGCCACAGGACCTGGGCACCTTGCAGTCACTGAGTCAACCATGAACTCCTCTGTATGCCAAAGTATTCCTGAGTCAAATGTAAGGCCGTCTGTCCAACAGCTCAAGGTTGGCCAAAATTGGGTCATACAGCGGGACAATGATCCCAAGCACAGTAGCGGCTGAAAAAGAAAAGAATCAAAGCGTTTTAATGGCCCAGTCAGAGTGCAGACCTCAACATGACTGAAATGCTGTGCAGTGATCTTAAGAGAGCTGTGGATAAATGAATGCCCCCAAACCTCAATGAACTGAAGTACTGTTGTGAAGAAGAGAGGGCCAAAATTCACACTGATGTGAGAGACTGATAAAATCATCCAGAGAACAATTGCTTCAAGTTATAGCTGCTAAAGGTGGCTCTACAAGCTACTGAATTATAGGATGCACCTAATGTTTCAGAGGATGGCACAGAGTCCAGACTTAATAAAACATAAGAACAGACAGAATAGTACTGCTCACTAGTGAATATGGTTTATTAAAGGGCAAAAAAAAAAATCCCACTTTTTATCTGTAAGCTGTCCTCAGTGTGAGAAACACAGTGAGAACATATGTAAAGACCAGGTGAGGTCCAAACATCAGTCAGCAAAGAGGACTCCTAACTGCATGATAGAAAACATCTGCAAGTGTTCAACAAATGAATAAATAATCATAAAATAATACAAAAATCTATAGAGCTATACAGTATGCCCCCAAGCACAGTTAAAATGTATAAAAATAATAATGAATATATTTATAACCAGCGATCAACACACTGATCTTGTTATTAGGAAAAATGTAGTTTGGCTTACAGCTGAAATGCATATATTTGCCCTTTTAATAAGCATTAAGAAGTATACTCAGTAGTGACTGCTGGTGTTCTGTTTGTAGCATCATCCCTCAGCCTAAGTGAGAAGTGCCAGTGGAGGCTGGGAGTTGTGATAGATGGTGCTCTCTCTCAGGATGAGGCCAGTGACACAGAGCCACAGAGCGGAGGAGGAGGAGAGACAGCAGCTCTGTTTCAGTGTTAGCTCTCTGGGCCAAAATGAGTCTGTATTGTCGACTCATTTTGAATTGAACCAGCTGGGAGCTGTGGGAGCGTTGCACCCTTGAACTCTGGAAATCGACCCTCATTTTGATTAAACAGCAAGGGCGGTGGAAACCTACAGAGGGCAGCTCCCACTGGTTGGGGAGAGACAACTGTGGTCATACTGGGCAGTTCTTTGGGGATGACATTAAAAGATGTTGGTGCTTAAATTAATATACCACTTTACATACAGCTCATAAGTCTTATTAACTCATAATTCCCAAAACATTTGGTCCAGAATTATTATGAAAAAAAGCTATTTTCACCGAGTGTTTTTCTTTAAATTTCTGCTACAGTCCTGCATATTTCCACTGCAACTTAAGACATGTTTATACCCTTATATTTCTCAAGGATTAAGGGTTAAAGTTCAACTGCATTTTCCCAAAAGGGGCAATTAACTTTGCTTCAGAGGAGGAACACAAATCATAAGATGGAAAAACACAGCGAATTTAATAAGCTGCTGATGTAAATTTTGGAGAAAAATAATCTGTGACCACAAGTGGCCATTACGGCACACTGAATTAGGAGAAAAAACTCAAGCTAGGTGTGTGTGTGTGTGTGTGCAGGGTGTGGAAACACGGAACAATCTATTTACTGGCTTAACAACAATTTGGATCGTCTACCATAACAGAGAGAACCAGGGGAGACTGGTCAAAGTGGCAGCTTGTGGATTGACCAGAGGAGATGAGCTTAGTGAAGCCAGGGAGGTGAATCTGTGGAACCAGGAGAGCAGTGCGGGTCCAGGGCGGAGGTGGATACGTTGCTGGAGTTGGCAGTGACTGGAAATAGAGGACGAAAATGACCAAAAGGTTCAGCAACAGAGTGGTGCACAAGACTGGCTTGACTCTGGAATAACTGGGTAGTTGAGTCCAGGAGCTGGTACGTTATTTAAGGTGGTATTCAAGTGATCTGGTTAGAAGTAGTCAGAGGGAGAGAGGATGACAGTTTGACAAAGCTAACTAACTGGTAAAGAATGTCCAATATTCAGCAGCTAAAGGGCCTGATATTTGGAGATGATGGTGAGGAAAACAAAGATATAGGGGGAGAGAATTTTTGACTTTCATTCCAAGGGGATTCAGAATATTCCTCCACATAAATGTGGCTCAGTGCTGATTATATAAATAGGCAATTATTTGCCACCATATCACTGTATTTTTAGACTGCTCCCCCACCTCTAGGTGGTCAAAAAAACATAAACTAAGGTTTTAATTTGACAGTAAATATTCAGCACATTCGCATGTATTCCTCAGCAAATAATGGTGCAAAGCAGCAATCATTAGTGCCTTGGATGCCCAATAGATATCTGGTGGCCATCCAGGATCTTTCAGAAAGAAATGAAACAGAAAACTGTGTGAAGCCTTTCCACTGCTGTTGGCAGCCACATTACAATTCATCAAAACTCTAGCGGTTGCAAAATTCACAAATACAGTCTGCATTTCTCCCTGTCTGTTTTTCTCCCTTTCTTTCAAACATGTATGAAAAAAAAGCGCTTGTTCAGTCTTACAATGATTTTTCCTTGTTCAACAAAATTTCTCTTTCCTCTTCAACATGGCTGTCAAGTGCTGATTAATCGATGGCATCCTTCTCTGAAATGGCTCTGTAAACAAGCTGTATGCTTTAGCTCTGTGTGCAGGCATTGTGGGATCTGACAACTTTCTTTTGCTTGCATAAATTATTGATCTTTGATGCTCTGTCTTTGCCGCGGTGCAGAATGCTAAAGATCCTGTGATATTTATAGCCAGCATTTGGAAGAGCAGCTGAGTTTGTTTGCCTCTGTTGATGATTTCTCTCATTAGGCTGCGGCCGTGTTTCGGGGTCGTGCTCGTGTTCTGTTGACCCAGGTGGTCTTGTAGTCCGCGGGCCAAAGGTGAGACCATGTTTCAGTTTGTTGCTGGCAGAGGGACTGTTCGACAGCAGGCAGTCAGACCTAATCTTTGCAGCCCTCCTTTGCAGATCGTTGCTGGTGCCTCATCCTTATATCAAATGAAAACAATATTCAGGGTTTCTGTGCATGTTTTGTTGTAGGAGTTTATTCCAGCGTTTTGAAAATGTAATTGTCACCATGTACTTGAAGCTCAACTTCATGCTTTTAAGAAAATCACAATTAATATACTCACCGCCACTTTATTAGGTACACCCGTTAAGCTGCTTGTTCACACAAATATCTAATCAGCCAATACAAAAAACCCCCAAATATCCAGTGAGCAGCAGTTCTCTGGGTGAAAATGCCTTGTTGATGCCACAGGTCAGAGGAAAATGGCTAAACGGTTTCAATAAAGGAAGGCAACAATAATTCAAATAACCACTTGTTACAACCAAGGAAGAGCATCTCTGAACCCACGACACATCAAATTTTGAAGCGGATGGGTTACAGCAGCAGAAGACCACACTGGGTATCACTCTTGTCAGCTAGGAATAGGAAACTGAGGCTGCAGTTTGCACTGTCTCACCAAAATTGGAAAATTTGAGGATTGGAAAGACCATCTTAAGGTTAATTGCGTCATCATCACATGTCACACGTGACATTGTGGAAAATCTGACTGGGAAAAATCTAGAATTGGATGCAGGGGATGGCACATTATTTGGACCTCCTTAAGGAAGGGCTTGATGATTTTCCTGCTTTGGGACTTTGAATCGTTGAAACTGGCAAAAACTGTAGCAAACACTGTGTGGGATCAGTATTTAACAGTTAATCTTGATGTTATCTTGGTGAAATGTGTCATGTTTAGTTTAGTTAAAGCAGCAGAGTACTTGTTTTTAAACCAACTAATGCTAAAGCTATTATGTGTGAGATATTAAAAAACCCGCTTTGGTGGAATTGACGAAGTTCTGAGAATGACAGCTTGTAAGAGAGCATAAATCTGTACAAATGAAATGATTAAAGTAATATAATCCATAACAATGTTAAAATTCAACATACTGTAGCTCTTCAGACAAGATGAGTCTAGTATACAGATTGCTTGTTAAAGCAATCTAATTCATGTGGCCTGTGGCCTATGGCTTGTGAGGGTATTTATTCCTTAGAATTTTTTTTTGAGCTGCCCAGTTGAGGCGACAGCAGTTAGAGAAATGTCTGCCTTCTCTTATATATAATGGAATCAGATTGTACTGAAAAGCTCAGAATGCTTTTTACATTAAAAAAATAAATAAAATAAAAACTCGGCAGAAATGTATTTTTTCAGAAATCTCCACCCCAGTTACTCCAGAAAATCCACAAACCTTGTTTTGGGCAATTTTATGTAGGAACTTTTTTTTTCTACTGTCAGCATCTGCCAACCAAAAGAGGCATCCAGATAGCTAACATTAAAGCGGAGGCAGGGACTCTATGAATGCTTACTTCCTGTCACGCCGTGATCAGCATGCCATGGTTACCTTTCTTTTTTCTACAAGGTGATGAGGTTGTTGGGTGAACAAAATAGTTCCATCCTGAAACTGCTCACAGCAAGGTTTTTGGATTTTCTTATGTCACACACACACACACTCACACATACATCCGTTTTCTCAACCATTTATCCAATTCAGGGTCGCAGAGGGGCTAGAGCCTTTCCCAGCAGTCATAGGGCAAGAGGTGTACAACCTGGACAGTTTGGCAGTTTATCACAGGGCTGAACACAGAGAGACAAACATCTATGACCAATATAGAATCATCAGTTAACCTAACAAGCATATCTTTGGACTGTGAGAGGGAACCAGAGTACCCAGATAGAATCCAGGCACAGGGAGAGCATGGATTTGAACCCATGACCACCTTGCTGTGAGGCGTCAGTCCTGACCGCTGCACTGTTCTGCTGTCCACACCCATTATATTGCTCTCACACTAGAATACGGGGATGGAAAATGTGTGAATCTAATTATGAGGTGTTTGTCCCTTTTGATCTCTAAATAAGTCAGTGTTTGTT
>JAVDPK010002802.1:117412-130960 GCA_034780415.1 Cichlasoma orientale
GTTATTCTTATCATATCTAACATCCTTAACACTGTCTTAACAAGCTGGCGATTTATCTCATTTTCTGATTGCGATGCTCTCCAGTTGCCAGTTTTTGTTACTATTTTGGCTTAAAAATATCACACAAAAAAGGTCACCAGATTATTTGTGAATCGTTGGTACAGCGCTACAGTACTACACAAATTTAGACTTGTTTTGGTAGTAACACTTATATTTTTAATAATATTTAATTCAGTAGTTGTTATGTTACTATAACCTGTCTTGCTCTACTATTACACATTATATCACTCAGCTCGCAGTCGCACGCAATTATCACACGTTCTTATTACAGTACAGCTCCTAATATCCACATTGTGCCTTGGTTATGTGTCTGTGTGGTGCATTTGTAATATTTTCCACCTTCCGCTTTCTTGACTTCTCTGCCTTTAGTTCTCAAGATTTCATTCCAGCAATCCCTGAAACACTTTCGTTGGATCACATTCTGAATCCTCCTCCCTTTTAAACGACACCTGACTATTTTTTCCTTTCTGTGAGTCGCATGGTGAGCTTGATCCCACGCCGACGTCTCTCTCCTTTATGTGCACATTCTGACACGAAGGGAACGGGCAATAAACATTCATGAAGCTTCTTGAAGAAAAGATGCTGGATTAGCATATACAGTTGGATCCTTGACTCTAAGGGAAATATAATCATGACAAATGATTGGAGAGCACAAAACAAATTCTGGGCTCTGCAGTCTGCAGGCCACAGTTACAGTGTTATATTTGCTCCTCATATCCCCTGTACACACTTTCTTTCTTTTCCTGCCTGTCCTGTAGTGACTACTATTTTCCCATCCTCCCGTGTTAGTGGACCTTCTCCGCCAACGTACACACATGCTAATTCCTCCAAAACACTGACACTACTGATAAAGGCTCAATTTCACTCACTCCTTGCTAGACTGTTGGAGTTGCTTTTGTCATTGCATGCCAACCACTACCTGTGTCTATTCCTGCCTGAAACTATATCCAGATCTGCCTACCTGTGCTTACTGTACCTTGTATTTTTCATCATTAAATTATTTGACTTTTCCTTCCTGCCCGGCACATGGATTTGTAAGAGCAGAATTGGAGATGCGTGTGAGGGAGGACAGATTCGTGAGCATAACAGATGATTTGAGTATGTGGTAGGAATTATATAACTACATTTGAGCAAGCAATAAAGAGGCTAATGCTTGTTATGAGCAAGGCTGTGTTTTGGCCCTTATCCACCCTGTTAGACCCTTCCTCTAACTTTCAAAATAAAAGCTTTGACAATACAATCTTTTGCTACCAGATGGAGATATAAACAGGCAGTATTTGGCGTGTGTTTACATAAAAAACTATGCACTGAAATGATTAAAATCAAATGTGCTCGTTGGCAAAGCCTTCATGTCAGTCATTTTGGGATTAAATATTTATTGCAAAATGGTTAGTAGCTCCACAGAATGATAGCTGCGTTAGCTTCCTGATTACTTCTGATTTTAGTCACACAAGGTAGAGTGTCATATTTGTTCTATTTTCATGAATAATTAAAACATTTAAAATGATTTAAACCATTACAATAAGAACATACATTCCGAGCACAATCCCGTACTCAGAAATCTAATAAGCCTGATATGGAGTGTGCGGATTTACTGTTGTCTAATCCCACTCCATGGGGGATTAAGAAAACTAATATTGCAACAAAAACTATTTTCATAATAGACACGCTGCAAATCTGAGGATCAGTCGCATCTCAAGAATTTGGCTGTCCATCCTTCTACAGTGCCAGTGCACACTCGTTTCCACACTGAAAGCAGACTGAAGCAGCACTCAGAATTTGCTTTGTGCTCAGATCTTTTCGTCATCGGCATATACTTCCACAGGACGCATAACATACGCATTCACACGTACACACGTGCAGGTCCCATGAAGCTAGAATTTGAACAGATGATACACTTGGCTGTCAGGACAAACAGGCTGAGGTTAGAACATTGGCAGGCGCAGTTATGGCACTACTAATTGCCTCGCTCCATGTAGTCTCCTGTTGTATGTGCGTGTGTGTCTGCGAGATCCTCACACGCAGTCGTCTACGTGTTGTCTTTCGCGCCTTCTGTGTGCAGACGTGATGACTAAATGCGAGATCACATGCATGTGTGGATAAATTGCGTATTTGCAAGGACTAACTGGTGACAATCCACTGGCCTTAAGATTTTAGGACATTTTGACTGATCTCAACAGCCAACTGCTCATTTTTTGGTTTACGCCTGCACCTAACATAGTATTTACAAGTGAGCAAACTACCCACTGTGACAGCATGTTTATGTCAGGCAAACCACTTTGTCTTAAAATCTTACTTTTGCTCTGTTGTTTCCAGTTAAAGTGGATCCCCATACTGTATGTCCCGACAGTACCACCTCGCTAGACAGATGGCAGTATTTAAAACTTTTTTAAAAATCCGCCGGCTCTTTGTTAATTAATTAAAAATATTTCAGCCCTGATTAATTTGGTGGCAGTCTTGGTTACTGCGGTAGAAAGTGCGGTTTAATACCTCCCTTGGCAGCAGTCGCTCCTTGAGAATCTCTGTCTTCAGAAATACACAAAAGAGCAACTGGTGTTTGGTCCTCAATCAAACAAACACACACTGTTTCAATAAACAAATCTGCCTTTTCCCATCATGGACTGAGAAATTGATTTCTTTTGATTTCATGCTGCACTCAGCAAGCACATAACGGGGCACATTAAAGTTGGTTATTTTGCTGGGAAGTTGGAGGTGTGCAGGCTGTCACCTGCAGCTCTTTATCAACAGCACAGTTGTTGCTTCTTCTTGTTCTATTAATTTTACGATGGTGACAAATATCGTGTTTCCTGTGGCATCTTCAGAGAAGATGTCTAAGCTGTGGCTGTTTTTTTTTTGTTTTTGGTTTTTATAGCTTTGATATGAGAACAAGTGATAAGCTCACTGCAAACTAGAGCACCAAACACAGACTTTTGAAATTCCCGTCCAACCCAGTGTGTCTGAAACTAGAATCTTCTTGTGAGAAAAACAAGTTTTGCATAGCAACAAGTTACAAATAAGCGTTGTGCTTTAACTAGGACACCAACACATTTTCAAGGGAGGAACAGGTATTCCTACTGTGATTTTGTGGTGCACTGTCTATCGATCTAGCTATCTATGCAGCCTTTTAAGAAGTGGATACTTTTCATGCAGAAGTTTGAGAGCTTCAGCATCAGGTCACGTGTTGTTGCCAAACATTGTTCAAACTTCCGACTTCCGCGGGGGATCAGACGCGCCATTTCAGGATGTTTTTTGAGGAAATCTGTGACTTACAGGGGCATCTGTTCTTCCATTTTATACAGTAGAGCTGTCTTCTATTTGTTCACTCCATATTTCACTCAAGATCATATAACTTCTGCACGATTGTGACCAAAACGATTATTTTGATCAGTAGTGAGATCATGATTGCTTGACACAATTATTAATTGATTTTAGTAAGAAAACTGTTTTTATTGTACTGTCACGTAAACAGAACTCTGCTTTCACATCTGTACTCATCTTTGGATTAAAATAAATTTGGTTCTGCTCATTTCCCAAAATTCAGCGCCTCTCTTAGATGAAAAATTAAAAAAACTTGTACAAGGCACTGCTCTCACTTTTACTTTGTGCTGCATTCCTGTAAATTAATCTGTATAAATTAATCTTTGCAGTCAAATAAAGTGTTTATTCACCTGGCATAAATGCATCTTCTAGTAGCAAAATATGAAATCTTTGACTCCACTTATTGCACCTGCATGATGGATGTGAATAAAACTCAGAGCACTGGAGAGCTGTAAGATCTCTCTCCACTTCCCCTGCGGCATTTTGCGTACAACGCAGGTTTTCCCACTTTAGAAATATAATTGCTCGAGGTGATAACATATCGTTTGTCCAGTTTGTTGATCATTTTCCTGAAGCCTTCGTTACTCACCGTGTTTACTGGACACATCTTTGGCCGAGTAAAATGCGGTTGGTTGGTGATTTCAGTGCGTCTTTGGGAGCTGGATGGATATGCTGTCGTGCTGCACCGGCTCGCTGTCTTGGACGTCTCAGTTGTTGTTGGACGAGTCACATTATCAAGCACTGCAAGCATTGCATTGTTTTTCTTGGCCTTCATGCATTAATTACACTCTAGTTTATGGTGTGTTTTCAGGAGATTAAATAAGTTAGTTGTGTTGCTTAGCGGTGCAGACACAACTCTACAGCGCTCTCTGCATATGATTTGTTCTTTATTAACATCACTTGCCCTAAATCCAAAGTATTTCCAAACATGGGCAATGATCCGCTTCGAGGGACAAGCTCTTCGCCTTCTGCTGTGTCAGACATTTATATATTTTGTGTGTATCTGTCTTTTAGACTAGTCCAGGAAAGTTCAGGCTGCACGGTACAGCTGTGATTGGCACACGCAGGCACACGGCCAGGCACTGATTGAGGGAGCATTTGATTTGCAAGCATTTTTAATATCACTCGGTTATATTCATTTAACGGTGGGAAGCCAAAATCATGATCAAGATTAAAATTTGATTAAGTGTGATGGTTTTTCCAACCTTAAAGCTACTTAGTGCTATTTTAAGGGAAAATATTCTATAAGGTGTTTGTATGTATTTATTTATTGAGTCAACATGAGCGTGGACAGTAAAATTGTGTTGTTGCATCTGTCCACGTTCTGACTTGTTGCCAGGGCACAAGTACATAAAATAATAAAGAACCTCTTTTAAGTGAACTCAGCTAGAATCGTGCCGTGTGTCTCTTGTGTGTCTTCAGCACGCAGCTACAGTGCAGTCACACTCGAATCAAGAGAATTCATTGCTAAAATAACAGCGTTCTATGCTCCACATTGTATAACCAGCGGTTTGTCGTGAGGTACCGGTGTGTCGCAGAACTTGTTGTGTGAAGGCTTCCTTTTTAGTTTTGTGTTGAGGATAAGATTTGAAGTAAAAAAGAATGTGTGTTGTAGTTTATTTTAAGCCCCGTCTGCAGTGTCCTCAGAAAAATACCAAAATATGTTGGTCCAACAGATCGGTGGGTGAGTTAGCAATTCTTCTTTTACTGCTCAGTAAAGTTCATTGCAGTATCTTTATTGTCATCTAGAGAGCCATTTGTTTTGCGTGTAGCAGATTCAGTAGGGGTCACAATGAACTGAAAGACCCATTATTAAGGAATACTGGCAGCATAGGCAGTCCATTGACACATTGTTTTTAACATTATAGCCTTTTCTCTCTCACTCATCAGAATGATTTCCAAAGCTGAAAAAATATGCTGTAAACCTGTGTTACTGATATAAGCAACACAGTGCTGATCCTAGTGGTCCTAGCTGAAAGCAAGAACCGTGCAGGATGCAGTGTGTTAACTGTCTCCGGTTTGATTGTGGTAATAAAGAGCTTGGTAGTAATTTATTTAAGCCACTGGCCTAAATCATATCAAATCAATCACTTTAATAGAATTAAAGGAAAAACTTCAAAACTGCAAATTTGTGAATTAGAAGAAAAAAAAGTTAATGTCACCTGCCTAACTTAAAAAAACAAACTACAAAAATATCCCAAATGGGCATCGGCCATAACCTGTTTGAATTTTTCATAATGTATGACGAAGTGGTTTTCTCATACAGAACTTTTACTCGGATGAATTATCTGAACATATACACAATTTACAATAACTGTATGAACTACAGAAACACACATTTGAACACAAGCAAATCCATAAAATGGCATAAAGAGGCATTATTCACATTCTAGCACCATAACCCCTTAAAAACGTTGTGACGAATTGTATCGCTGGCTTAAGGTTTGCAGGAACTTCCATTACAGGAGGCTGTTACATTGAGTTTTTGTTTTGCAACATCTGGGCAAAACTGTTTACCAGTTAAGGCAGCTGGAATGTGGAACTCTTAAAGCATCAGAGGGTGCAGCACATTTTAGATTTAATTTGAAAATGTTGCTCAGGTTTGCAGTCGATGAGCTGTGTGAGAATGAATGTGGCAGTACAGACTTTTCTTGCATTAATGAAATGTTTTCATCTTCTTCTGGGGTTGCTGATTGTGTGTTCTCGAGTTAGAAACTAGCATTGTTTCCATTTCTTTTGAGGATATTTTATTGTGAGCATGCTTTTATTTGTCAGGTTTTGATTTACTATCTTTTGTTGTTATCTGCACCTCATTAGGGGCCTATGCACAGGGACCATGCATGAGAATTAGGTTTTAACTATATTTGGCATAATACATGTATTCTGCATTGTCCCTGCTAAATAAATAAAGTAAAGTACTGCCTTTTTTCCCCCTGAAAGACGAGATAGGGCTCGGATAAGTTTTACTAGTTAAACATTTCCCAGTGGCAAACAAAAAACACCCAAACCCTTATCACCGATCCGGGGCAGGATAGTGCAGCTTTGAATATCTCCAGCAGCAGCAATAATAGATAATGTGGGAAATTTAATCGGACGTATTCATTCTGATCAGATGGTGTTATGATAAAAAGACCAAAATAACAGGTCGGCCTAACTAGGCAGAAAGTGAAACTTTCTTAGAAGGAGCTCAGAGCATAACAGCTGCTCTTTTGCGTAGAGATCTAAACAATACAGTTTGGCTATCTGATAAAGATGCCACCTGGATGCCTCTCTGTGGAGACCCATCTCCGAGGAAACCTTTAGGCAGACTCTGTCACTGCAGTATAAAATATCCTGTGGAGTGTGGGAATGCCTCGGGATACCCCAGGATTAGCTGTGGGGAAAACTGAAGATTAGAGGAATTCACATGTAAAATATATCTCATACTTATAATATTATGCTGATGAGGCAGACACATTACAAGTGTGAAGTGTGCGTAATGTTCAATTCCACGGCACTTATTCCGTCACCATTAAATAAAGTCCTGTTATACACACCACTCCCCCTGCTTTTTAATTTTACGTTTTACTTTGACGTTCTTCAGCTGGTGTTAAACTGGTACACTTAATGCACAGATGTTTCTCCAAACTTCTCTGTAGGCACTCTTTTAATTTGAAATGTCTCCAATCAAATGAACAAACCATAAAAATAAGCAAATTTACACTGATGATTGTCAACAGTTAATTCCAGTTGGAAAAAGAAACTCAAAGCATGAATGAATGTGAAGAATCTATCTGTATGGCCAGAAAACATGGGGAAGGTTTTGTTATTTTGACGCTGCATTTGCAGCAGCATCAGGTGCAAATCAACCTCCTGAGACCTGAGCTCCTGCTTGTGATGCATTTTTAATTTCTCCTAGATATTTGTGATTAGATGGACCTGATATGTATGCAAACCAAGCTTCCTCTTCAGACAGGAAGTTGTTACGTGGGGAGAGGGGGTTTATTTTACAGTATAACACAACAAAGTCAACACTGCTTAACAAAGTATGAAACACTGTTGAACAGAATGAAGTATAAGGTGCAGAAAAGCCAAAATGTAATGTCCATAAAATGAGAAAATATGAGGAAAAAATACTAGTAAAACATATAAAATTCAGAAAAAATAGTTTATATTTGTGTATCGATGGGACATCCTTCCAAATATACTAAGTGTCCTGAACGTGCACCATCCCGTGTATGCAGCACTGAACTTAAGTCTGTGGAGGTGCCATACTTCTGAGGCATTTTGAATTACATTTCAAGTCCCTTATGAGTATTGATTGATACGTCTATATGTCTGTGCCACTTTTTGCATAATGCTTTAGACAAGCATAAAGAACAGTAGAAACAGTCTCACAAGTCTTCAGAGGGTGATGGAAGGAGGCCAACAGTTCAGTTTGACCTGCTGGAGGATGGCAGCATAAAAGAAAACTAGTTTTGGGAGCAGGTAAAGTGACACGGGTTTATAAGTGCCAAAGCGCTGTAATGGGCTGCTGTCATCTGAGACAACACATGTGTCTCTCTGGTGTAAAGTATATTCTTGAGCCTTGTTGTTCATAATCATAATAATAACACTGAATCATTTGCATTGTTTCTCTGCAGCTCTCACTGTCTCAGCTGGCAGCTACTTCACGCTACCCGACCATCAGCCACTCCAGCTCGGCGTTGCCGTGGCAACAGTCATTTCCTTCTCTGCTCCATCCTTCCCCATTGGCATCGGCCCACCAGCTGTCACATGTCGTAAGATTTCCACCCCCGTTTGCTCGCACACGCACCCACAAAAGCAAGCACGTACGCATGCACACGCACACTCACACACACACACACACACACACACACACACGTGCTTGTGCTTATAATTCACGCACACACACATCCTGAAGAAAATACACAAACACTAGATGAAAGTAAGTCATAAATGCATTTACAAGGTGTACATTCAAACACAGTGAAGACGCACAACATGGCACATTATACAGTTCTTCAGTTCAAAGACACACTCACCTTTACACCACTCAGCTACCAGCTCATACCCATGTACCCATGGAGACACAAAGACGCACGAAACCTCTAACCTGAACTCCAGCCCTGCACACTCTTTGTCTTTGGAGATGCTGGAGGTGCTGAAGTGGATTCTTTTCATCTTTCTAATCAAAAGAAAATTATTCTTTCACGTGGCTTTTCAAATTATTCTACAAAGACTACTTTTTTTTTCTTAAGGTAGCCGCTATCCTGCATATCCTCATGTTTTGCCTAATTAAGAAAAAGTCAGTTTAATCTGTTAATGATTTTAATAATTAGCTGCACTTATGTCTGTATCAACTCCCCCCATTTGAAATACTAATTCTGGCCACAAAAAAAAAGTACTTTTTAAAATAAATGCTGCTTTATCAAACTCTGTTTGATTTCATCCTTATACATTCCAGTGAACTAGCACGGAGATGATAATGAAAATTACATCAGAGAAAAATATCTGACTGGGTCTAAATGCTAACAAGCTTTATGCATCTGAACAGAAGTCCTATCATTGCAGCCAGGGGATTCACTGCAGCATAAATGAGGAAACCAGCTATACTGTTCTGATTTTATTAACTCTGCTGAATAATTTCCTGAAATGATGCAGGGCTAACCTGTTCCCCGCAGTTGTAGGTGTTTGCTGCTGCGAATTGCCTGCCAGACTCATTTTGCCTTTGAAAGCTGCCTTGCCTTTGCTAAATTAGACTAGGTTCACCCACAAATATGCATATATTTGGAAATATGCACATTAGAAGCGGTGGAAGAATCTCACAGAATGGCGAGGAAATCATAATGCTGTAATCCTGGGATTAACCCTGAATCTTTTTCAGCTTATCAAAATCAGTTTTCACATCCTTATATATGCATATTTGCTCTTTGATGTAGAAAAAAAAACCACACAGCATATTGTCCTCGTTTGAGAAGTACAGGGATTTGTTTGGCTGCTTGTAAACAGTTTCATTTTAGTCACATGCTGCAACTGGTGATGGTGCCGTAGACTGCTTCCTGTAAACGCAGGAGGCACAGGACATCTCCATTTCTATTTTTATGTTATTAGTAACAATCAAATTTAGCCTGTAACACATAGTCCTAATATAAGCCTTGTTAATTGCAACTGGGGTTTTGTAGGTTATATCTGCTGTGATGTTTCTAGTCTGCAAGCCCCCGCTGGGCTATGAGGGGACAAAATGCATGCACTAATCGTTGCCATGGATATAGCTCATGCAGAAATCTTGACCCTGCTATCGTGATGACCCTATTTTTTTCTTTTCAGAAAGGAATTCACATCGGCAATTATTGTGCCTAGCTGCAAGGATAAACTTCAGTATCATTAGTTATGTAATGTTTTTTTTTTTTTTAAGACCTAAGCAGCCTGTCTTCTGTCTGTGCATGGGAACATACTTGGTGGGTAATGTGATACCCGGTCCTCTGATGTACAGGTGACAGTAATGCACTGTGGAAACACACAGATTTGTTCAAATTTAACACTCCTTTATTATCATACTGTATTGTAGGTGCTTTTTCAACACTACCCTGGACAGGATACCTGCTTTTATGCATCAGCATAGCTGAGAAGTCCAGCGATGTAACTAGACAACTGCCGCATTGATGGGTTTCTCTCATATTTCATGCTCAAAATCCATATAGCTTAAGCCATGAATCATACTGCAGAAATAAGCCAGGAACTGTGAATCAGGCTTACTGGAAGGATAACAATATAATAAGAAACATAATATGGCAAAAAAAAAAAAGGCACAATACAGTTTCATTTTGAAAGACTGACTAGGTCGTGCTGTGAAATTGTCAGAATAACTTATCTATTTTTATATCTACTGCAGTGGCTGTCAAAAGTAGGAACATCTTGTATTTTTGGTTAAATTCTAAGAAATAAGCTTCATTTCCTCACACAAATTGCTTGCCTTGTTATTTCTTTCCATGTATAATATCAAACTTTCTGTTTTGGGCAACACAATAGCATTTCTTATTTCTAGTAATAGGTCAGCCTGGCATCTGCAGAATCACAGGTTGGCTTCCAACTGAGTTGGAGAATTTTTTTTTACATAAAAAAGTCAAAATGAACATTAAATTAGTTAAGTTACTGTGTGTGCACCAATCCCAAAATAATATATATAGTGTAACTTGTAGAAGAGTAGCACATACAGAGAGTGAGAGCCTTTATTACCATGAATTTGACTTTGTTAAATTTAAAAAAAGAAAAGTATTGCTGTATTCTCTTTAAGGGTCACATTTTGATAGTGTTTTAAAAAATATGACCTTAAATCCAGGTTACGTATTACTTATGTTGCTTCTTTCTTACCCTCCCAATGCCAAACCTGCAGAATCCTACATTTGGATTTCATCAAAAACACTGTCAACATTATATTCATAAGTACTATATATGTTCCTTGGTCTCTTGGCTGGCATTTCATTCAGTTCTGATACTGCAAGTGAGCTTCTGACACTCCTTTTGCGTATATTGAGTCATTAAACTAGATTGCAGCGTTTATTGTTTAAACCTCCATTTGTCCTTGTAACCTTATACCCTGAACACACCAGCCTATAAAAAGTGCTCGTATGTCATCACACTGCATAGGTTTTATGGTCGCAAGTTGAGATAAAGTATAACACCATTAATTTCAACCTTTTAAATGTGTTAAGGCTTCTACATTATGCATTGGAATCCTCTTAGGTTATTATATTGCACGCTGTTTGATCAGAGAAGGAAGGTGCATGCGCATGTTGTATGTTCAATACATGTAGTAGCGTGACTTTGGTCGAGGTTATTACCAACATGTTTGATGGAAAGCCCAATAATGCTCAGCCTTGCATGGTCTCTAATAGGCCAACTGAACCATGCATATGTATCAAAGACCGGGGGGAAAAAAAACTGCAAAATGACACCATTAGCACTTCTTAGCTAATTATCTTCGCTGATACCCCTCCAGCTGTGTGCCTGTCAATGACAATGAAGTGGGGATTAAGCCACAAAAAATTTAAAACATTGAACTGATCCACCGGTAATTATCTATGCTGTTTCTTTTCAAAAATATATTATAGAGTAAATACTGTAAAGCAGAAGAATGTGGAGATTAATATGCAAGGCGCACACTCAAAATAAAATAATTTAACTTATGAGTTGTTAATTAAATCGTGTATGTATTTACCTGAACTGACTGTCATTGGCCCTTCTAATGCCTCCTAATAGACGATGCATTTAGCTTGACTGTAACGCTGCCTATCTTGCATTAGCAATTGAAAAATGTATCCTTTTAAATGCTTTTTATTTGTCCTATCTCTTATTTTTTTTCTTTTTTGGAAATTCATATTCATTGGGTATAAATTGGGTGCTACGGTGGCTGAATATTTTGTTCTTATTGCAAACATCAAATGACAGTGAACTAACTCAAAAAGTTTTATGTATCCAAATCCTGATTTAGCTTATTCCTCTAGACAATTAACAAACAGTGCTGTTCCATGATGCCCAAAACTATGATACGCAATAATCCACAAATTTCAACCGAGTGACCATATGTTTCTTCGTTATAACGACCATAAGCATTTTGAGTCAGTACCACATAACCTGTCCTGTTCTAGTAGAAGTAAACATTTTTGAAAAGTGGCCCCGAGAATTGCACAATTTACTGCTGTTAAAATAACGTTTGCTAAAACCCACAGTGTCCGGCTGCATCTCTGCAGTGTATATTGATGGACAGGGCTATTTAAAGTCTTGTGAGTCACAGATAAGCTTTCAGGATCAATGCAGACATTCGCAATGCGCAAGTAAACCTAACCAGATTAAGCTCTTTATGTCCTTTGTGACATATGGCTGCTGTTTTTAAAAGATATGCATTTCCACTGTAAGTGTGCGGTCGGAACTGCTTTTCAGAGTATTAGGCAATTTTCTGAATCAGTTTTAGCTAATCCACCACAAGCTGTCTCTCATATTGCCTTGTAACAATAATCCAAGCCTCCATAATGCAATATACATACTTTCCATACATCGAGGTGCCAATTAGGTTTAGTAAAGCAAGTCCTTTCTGCCCACAACTGTACTGTAGTTCAGTCGGTTCATGTTGCTGCACGTGCCTTTACTGGCTTGTATAATATACAAAAATACATAAAGATACATAATATGTATAATATGTATTTATTTTTGTAAGTAGATAGAGGGATTGGCTATTTGCCATTCTGTTACTTGTTAGTATATCATGGTAAAAACAATAGCTCTGATTCATTAATGGTTTTTATTTTAGGCCTGCTCAGCTGTCAGCAACATTGCCCACCTGGAGATTGACCTTCAGCGGGAAGGAGTGGAGTCACCTTCGTGTCATGATGAAGGAGACCAACTTCAGGAGCTGCCCTTCACCCCTGTCCATGCCCCTGTCATTACTCTGGGGATGAATGTGCCTAGGTGAGCCCCCATCTATTGTCTGCTTCAGACAAGCAGTGACGTGACCCAGAAAGAGGCTTTTATGTTTTAAATTGCCACCATGGAAGTTCCTGCCGAACATCAACAGATTCCATCAGTTTACAAAGATGTTTGAACATCCCAAATCCCGGTAACATTCAGTTCAGTTATACTGTATGTATGATGCACCAGCTCAGCTCAGGACACTTTAAGGTAAAGATCTCATAATGTTATTGAAAGAAACCTCAAGAACAATTCTCAAGAACTTGAACAGTGAGGAGAAAAAAAAAAAAACAACTCTTTTACAGGAGGAAACCTCTGGCAGAACCACACTTGGGAAAGGCAGCCATGTACCACAACCCCTTAGGGAGAAGGAAAGAGCAGAGAACCTAGAGACACGAGAACTATGACTATAAATACCGCACAGGTGCATTGGGCCCGTGACCTTAGATCATGATAATGCAGCTTCAGAGACAGAAGTACTCTATGTAGAAAGGTTGTCTATCTCCTGAACCCAAACACAGGAGAGGAGCCTAACAGCGGACCGTTTTACCCCCCCCTTACAAACTACAAGTCAGCGAGTATTCTAAGAGTGAAACACTCTATTTGGATAATATAGTACTGTGAGGTCTGTAAGATATGATAGAGGTTGGTCATTAAGGTCTTTGTGTGAGGAGAAGGATTTCAATTAACACATCAAAAGATGCTTAAAACATATTAAATGCC
>JAVDPK010002802.1:139686-150584 GCA_034780415.1 Cichlasoma orientale
CCTTATGATCAGAAAAAGTCATCACACACACACACACGCACGCACGCACGCACGCACGCACGCACGCACGCACGCACACACACACACATTCACCTGACATAATACTATACGGTACTACGTCTCACCTCTTGGCCTTAGTGTGTGTGAGATGGGGATGGTGTTTGTCAGGGGATGGTGAAGATTGACTGGCCACAGTTCAGTGTAGTACATCATAGATGAAGAGCTGCTCCTCAGTCTTTTTTTCACTGGTGGAAAGAGAGAGAACCTGGCAGACAACGGATGCATATTTTCTCTTAGAGGCCCTCTGGTTTGCATTTGTGTGTGTGTCTGTGGGGGAGTGTCTCTGTTGTGTGTTTTAAGACCTGGACGTTTTTGACCTATTACAGGTTGTAAAAGGTTTTTATTTAGATTTAAAGTGGCATTTGCTTAGTTTACTGCATTGCATCATTGGATAGAAATTACTGTTGCTATTGCAGTTCAGTTACAGAGGGAGTACTATATATTTTACTACTACAGATTAAAGAAGTCAGTTTAATTGCCTTTTTCCAATAATGTTTATCTCTTTTAATCCCCAACTATACTGGACAAATTATGTTAATACTCTACTCGAACATACTCTTTATTTCCTGCAGTTTAAGTGATTTATAAAGATTTGAACGATCCAAGTATTGTACAAGATCAATGATTTACCGTCTGCTCTCTGGTTTGGGCTTTGTGTGTGTGTGTGTGTGTGTGTGTGTGTGTGTGTGTGTGTGTGTGTGTGTGTGTGTGTGTGTGTGTGTGTGTGAGGCAGTAAGAGTCAGAGACAGGAGTTTTAGAGAGAATTTGGAAACTGACTTTGAGCTTCAAAGCTATGGAGGTTATTCAGCTTTGTGATTCTGTGTCCTACTGGGTGGAAGTTCCCCAGGAGCCGAATGAATTCCTAAACCCTGCTTAAGGAGTCACTTAATGAATTCATTAGGGTCTCACAAAGTTTCTTCCAATCCCGCTGTAAAATTAGCTTGACGGCGACACTCGATCAGGCTGTGTATGAATTTTCATATAAGCGTTTATCACCTTGAATCACAGTGTGGCTGCAACAAAAGGAACATGACATATGTGATTGCATTTTAGAATACATTTTGGTGCTGATGTTCTCTTTCAAACCTCGCTTGATATCTCACTACGGGAAGCGCCCTCTGGCGTGACCAATCACGGTATCTCCACTACCACCATGGCTGTACTAGACAGACCAATCACTTCAAGGACACGGGTCTCCAAACACCCTTGTAACACCCTCTGGCCCCACACCAGGCATTCTCCTTTCTTTCCTGTGAAGATCATAAAAGCTCCTCAGCAATCCTGGACCAGGACTATCCACTTACCCATTTGTCAACGCAGCTGTCAAAGTAGTCCTTGAACGTGGGTTTTCTGGTTACAGGAATAACGTTTTATTACGCTGTTGTTATATTTTTGTCACAAAAATATTTTTGTCTTGCAGCGATTCTCGCATCATTGCATATCCACGTGTTTTGAACAAGCACGTCAAGTAGCTTGTGTTTTGTGTAGCTATTGCTAGCTGTCAAAGCTGAACATTAGTATTATGGCTACCACTGGATCCTCTCAGGAGAACGCTGGCTGCTTATGGGTTGACAGTCTTGGTGAAAGACCCCCATCCCCTCTGCATCGCCTGTATGGGTGTCAAGCAAGCACAGGCATCGCTGGCAGACCCTGGCTCCTGCAAGCACTGCCGAGCAATGCCCGGCAGAATTCGGGAGCGCCGTTTGCGAGTGTCGGCAGCCTCAGGCATCACAGCCTGGGAGCTCCATTGGTCGGGAGAATCAGCCCTCTCCATCTGCTCGCGAAGTCAATCCATATGAGATATGTAGGCGCGTGGCAGCAAGGCTGTCCATTAGCTGGCCTGCAGTGAAGGATGACAAGGGGGAGGAGAGGGACCTGTACGATGGGAAAATATCGCCTGCTCGTCGGGCAGCCCATGCCCGCTGTCCCGATGTGTATGAAGGAGATGAAGCTTTACTGGGATAAACCCTTTTGCCACAGGTACCTGTCAAGGGTTATTCTGGCCTGGAAATTGGTGATGGTAAGGTTTAGGAGCTCACCAGACCCCCAGTGGTGGAACAGTTGGTGGCGTTTCATCTCCACTCAAACGGATGTTCTATGCTCACATTGGCGGGGCCAATCCTCTCAGGTAAAATGTAGCGTTTCACAGGTGCTATATACCAAAAGGAGTAGAAGTCGGCAGCTCAATCTATAAAAAAAAATCCTAACGTGATCACCCTGCTCGCAGTCTACCAGACTGAGCTGTTTCAGGACATGGGCCACCTGCTGGATAAAGGTACCCCCAGTCCTATGGTTTGGGAGGAGATATGTAACATTACTGATCTTATTCTCTGGGTCTCTAGCAGTGCAGTGCAGGGCTGGGCCACATCATGGGCCTGGCCGTGGCAGGGGAAAGATCACTGTGGCTCAATCTCTCCAGCTTGCCTGATCAGGATAAGCATCTCTATTATGGATTATAGGAGCTAGGGGATTGTTTGAAGAGGCAATAACTGCTATGCAGCAGGTTAGTGACCTGAGGAAAAAGCAGAGTGAGGCTTTTGACCTTTGCCCTCTCCACAAGGTCACGCCATGCCAGCTACCGCCAGCCCACACAGGCTTCACGGCTAAGGTGGCAAGAGGGCATAATGTAGACCAGGGGTATTCAATTAAAATTTAAAGAGGTCCGGTCAAAACAAATTTCATGAGGCCAAGGTCCGGAAGTCCAACTATTTAATGTTTACATATATTTATCATTTAGTGAGTAAAAGCAAGATGACATGTCAAAATAAGAACCTAAGTAAAACATGACAACTGTGCATGTTCACAATGACTAACTGCAGAAAAAAGAAATTCTTGAAAAGTTTGATTTACATTTTTTATGTTTCACATCTGGATGCCGAGCTGTATCTCTTGCTATGTGTCACTATGTTTCTTTCTACTTTTGTTTTTTCCTGGGTAACCTCTCTCAAACTCTCATCCGTACTCTCTTTGTTACAAAGTCTCTTGTGCGAAATTCTGTTCCCCTGTGCAAATCTGTTCCCCCTGTGTCCGGAGCACCAAGCCAGAGAGGCGGCTCCGACTGTGCCCACGGCGCTTCTGATCAATTTCTCGGTGAAAGTCTTTTACAGTGTTTATTCCTCTCATCAAGGACAACAACTCCTGTGAATATGAAAATATTTGCTCTTTATTTGCCAAAGTTACATGGGGGGAACCAAATATTTCAGCCATCCAAAATATTCTGTTCCCCCTCCATAACATGGGAACAAATTAATTCACCAGCATGGCCACCTAAGCAGCAGGCGTTACACTGGCAAGGTCTGTAGAGACAAAGGCATTGCAACAAAGGGTCTTTCGCCGCCGTTGCTGCCACACCTGCTGCTGCCACACCTGCTGCTGCCTTGAACCGTGCATCCCAACCTCCACAAGAGAGGAAGCAGTGGTCAACATAGGAACTGTGGTGGCTACCAGAGGCTCAGCAGGCAGCACTCACAGAGATCCCTGCCCTGAGCACTCTGGGGACTCATTCACTGTTCCCTCCTCCCGTCAAGAAGTAGACAGAGGAAGATGATTCCTCGAGTTCCCTCAGCTCTCCCCAATTTATTTGTTTTCCCTCAGTGCTTTGTGGGGTCACTTCAAAGGGAAAGAGGTGTGTGTAGTTCCAAACAAGAAATCACTTTACATGGTTTTTCAATAAAAATACCAGGGGCAATAAGAGTTGTACCGGAAAGGGAAATCTAGGCTTTTATTCCAGATATTTCCTTATCTTGAGAAAGGGGGGATCGTTACGTCCCTTACTGGATTTACGTTCCCTCAATTCTTACCTCAGAAAATACAAATTCAGAATGTTAACACAAAATGTGTTGTTCCGAGCTATTCGACAGAGCGATTGGTTCACATCGCTAGATCTACAGGATTTTTATTTCCAGCATTTAACCAGCACTCAGGAAATTCCTCGGGTTTGCCTTTCATGGTGTAGCCTATGAGTACCAAACCCTCCCGTTCGGGCTGGCACTCGCACTGTGGGTTCTCGCCAAGTGTGTCGTAGTGGCTCTGAACCCTTTGCGGGCGCCGGGGCTCAGTGTTTGCATATTTAGATGATTTTCTAATATGCGCTTCCAGCAAGGAGGAAGCAGAGAAAAACACCCAGGTGATGTTACACAGCCTGTCTGGCTTGGGTTTCGGCATCAATCGTACTAAGAGTGCACTATCTCCCTAGACTCAGCTTCTTTCCAGGCTTTTCTGTTGTGAGGTTCTGTGGAGAAATTTTGCCAGCACCTTGCTCTGTTTCACAAAGGGAAATTGGTCTCATTAAGGACTTGTTTGCGTTTAATGGAGCTGATGGCTTCAGTAATTTTGGTGATCCCTCAGGGACTGTTGAGGATGCGGGATTTTCAGCACTGGGTGTCTTCCCTACAGCTATATGTGAGACGTAATCTCAGTCGTATGGTGAGAATTTCTCCCGAATGTCTGCTGCCCCTCTGTCACTGAAGAGACCCCAAGGTGCTCACCGTTGGTGTCCCCTTGAGTACAGTTATTATGAGTAAAACGCTGACAATGGATGCTTCGTTGACAGGGTGGGGGGCTGTTTTTGAGGGGAGGGCTGTAAATGGCGCCTGACCCCGGAGGCTCTGCCACGTGCATATAAATTATCTGGAGCTGCTGGCAAGTTTATCTAGCTTTGAGGCATTTTTTGCTGCTCCTAAAAAAAATTGCCATGTCTTGGTCAGAACGGACAATACAACAGCGGTGGCATATATAAACCATCAGGGCACTCGCTCTTTGACACAACCTTATAATGTGGAGCAGCAAACACCTCCTGTCATTACGTGCAACACAGGTTCCCGGTGTGTTAAACACCACGGCGGATTTGCTATCTGGTGGGGTCTACTCTATGGAGAGTGGAGACTCAGTCCCGAAATAGTCCACCAGCTGTGGGACAGATTTGGTCAGGCGTCTGTAGATCTGTTTGCATCGTGCGAAAACACGCAATGTCCTGTACTCTTTCCATTAAGAAGGGAGGATGTGCCGCTGGCGTGGGCACATTAAGGTTGAATTTAAATGAGTCTGGTCTCCCTCTGAGGATGATTGAGACAATTCAGAATGCAAGAGCTCTTTCCACACGCTCACTTTATGACGGTAAATGGCGTGTATTTGAGGGATGGTGCAGTGAGGTAGGTGTGGTGAAGCACTGCCCTACTTGCATGGGCACATGGAAGAAACACTTTGAGAATGCCTGTTGTGGGGGCAGGGGCTATAATGAGGGGTTTGGTAGACCCCGTGTCCTTGAAGTGATCGGTCTGTCTAGGACATACTGCGATTGGTCATGCCAGAGGGCGCTTTCCGAGATATCTCACTCAATTTTCAGAGAACTGGGGTTACGTCAGTAACCAAACATTTACATTATGGAAGATAACTGAAGCATAATCTACAGTGTTCTGCCTCAATGGCTGATTTCTCTTAATATTTTTTCTCAATTTGCAAGTAATTGAAGTGGTTAACATGTAGATATTACAAATTAAAGTACTGCCGCAGAGCAATTGAAATTACAATCATCTGTCTTTGTGTTAATTAGTAATTTGAGGCTTCAAAAAGAGACAATATTAAAGTCAGCAGTGGGACACAGTGGTGGAGAATCTAAGCAGATAGTAGTAGCAACAAATCAATATGCGATCTATGTTGTTTTTTTCTCAGTAAATATCTAACAGGGATAATCCCAGATCCCCACACAGCCAGAATCCACCCACACTGCTGTTTTTATTTGCTTCCTGATTAGAACTCTTCTCAAGACTGTTTGTTTGATTGACATGTCTGTGCTTTTTTTCCTTTCTTTTGCATGTGTATTCCTCATTAAGATGAAACCAAAATTAGTTTGTGTCACAAACAGTGCATCGATATGAAGGGCATTGTAGGCACTCAATTATGCATATGTATGGTGTTTGTATTTCGTGTGTGTGGCAGCTTAATGTCAAAACTGAGGACAAAGGGCCAAATATACTGTTTGTACAAGCCCTTCTGAACAACACATCATTTTCTCAGATACTGCTATTGGTAGCATTGCACTGTTTGAATGTGCATATCAAAAGTGATGATGGTTTAGTTAGATCTAGAAAGAAATCTCCTTTAGCGAAGTCAAATATTTTGTTGTATATTTCTGTTCTTGGAGACTTGTGGCTGTAAAACATCATCAATTTACACCCACACTGACTCCCAACAGACAAGAGTCAGAGTTCCTTGCCCACTGTGTCAGATTAACATGAGTATATAGTTAGACATTTTCTGAAAATTACTGTTATCTCAATGTGTGGGCTGCTTTCCTTATAAATGCATTGATCTAAAAATGCTGTGGATTATTAATTAAGTGCATCATAACCCAGATGTTGTCATGAGAAATCTTTAGTGGTGCTGGTCTTTTTTTAACAAAAAGGCAGATATATTAGTAATTGTTGATCTACAATTTTCATCAGTCCTTTCTACATCTATCAGTACACTCTGTGCTTTCTCTTTGTTTTCTTTGCCTGCAGCCCTCACAGTGTTTTTGTGAGTTGTTGATCCTTGCCTGGATGTTCAGGCTGCCCAGCCTGCTGTAAACATACCAAGCGCCCATCCAGGTTAGGGGGGGAGATGTGTTGGGTGCTGCCTCTCGTCCGCAGGTCTAGCTGCACACACGCAACCCTGTACAACCCTTGGGCCAGATCTGTCAGTTCCTCCCCACTTGTGAGCACAAACACACACAGCACATTCTGTCTCTTTCTCTCGCTCTCCTTCTGTGCTCTCATTGCCACCCGTCCACAGCACACAACCCCAGAGCATGCTGGGAGAATTAATGGTCCAAGTGGAGAGAGTTGGCGGGTGGTTGGAGAGATGGAAGGAGGAGGGATTGGTGAAGGAGGAGGTGTAGGTTAAAGGAAAAAGAGTTCTGAAAAGGCACAGAAATATCAAGAATGCCTTCTTCCTCCTTCTTTCTTCATCTGCTTTTTGAATGTACAGACAAGGCTGAGATGCCCTCTTAATAAGAATGTCACTGTCATCTATGTAATGTGAATTGGAGGCTATCTTATAGTCAACATGCACCAGATCAATGTGCACGGGCCAACGTCGGACCTTCGTAAAGGTTAATTCAGCCTGCATATCACTTTAGTTTCCTAAACAAATTTGAATTAGACCCACTCAGTTGCAGAAGTCATCTGCAAAACAGTGTGCACTCCATACTCATGCTAACACAGGAGGGTACAAAAAGGAAAGTCAGCTGAGGTGGGAGACTGAGTAACCTATGCCTTTACCGAGTGTAAAGAGACAATTTCAGTTTTCAAAGAACATAATTTGATGTCTGAATCCACATACCAGCAAAGGTATGGAGTCATAGATGGGGAACAAAGGCTTCGGAAAGTCCCTGAACAGAAGAGCTGTGCAACTATGTTTCTTCAAGGCCAAACTCAAAGTGATGGAGATGTAACGGCATGATTTTTATCGGCAGCCAGCTTCGTGGCAGAAAGCTAGGCTTTATGGTGCAGGTAAAGTACAAGATAAAATATATTTTGTTTTTCCTTATGTTATTAATGGAACAGTTATTGAGCTCTCATTCTCAGGCCTGCAAAACAGCCTGTGAAAGTTGTCAAACAAAAACAAATATTTAGTATTGTGCTTTGCTTTTCCATCAGCTGTAGATACAGGCTTGTGAGACAGTTTGTTGTGATTCTGCTCTATTGTAGCCTCCATGTAGAATTGTAATCAGAATGCATATTTTTTCTTGACTAAACCTTTCAGTGTGGCCCTTACTCAAAGTGAATTTGACACCCCTGCCCTACTTGGCATGTTTTTCAATTTTATGTCTTGTTAGATATCTGACCAGAAAAGGCAGCACTGCAGTGTGGGTAGATTCTAGGCAAAACTCTGTAAAACATTCACTGTAATCTTGAACTCATTTAAAGGAGGTTCAGCCCACCCAGCTAAATTTTACTTTCTTTCATTAAGGAGATTCACTGTCTAACTATGATCTAAATATGATCTCATGGGCGTTTCCATTTTGATAGAATGAAACTGAATATTCCTACAGTATATGGCATAATAACTTAACCAAAGTTAAACAGGGATTATTATTTCCAACTCCATATTTTCATTCTTGGGCTCTTCTAAACTATCTTCTAAATAATCCTCACTTGTATCCAGGGGCGTAGGAATGAGTTTACTATTGAGGGGGACAAATATCGGAAACCTCACAGATCCGTAAATACTCTGTGCAAAGCATAAAAAATGCTATTTGATCATTTACTTTCTTCTTTTTCAAATGTTTCTTGGAAAAATAGTGTTGTGTACACCTATATTATTGCATGTATAATTTACATATATATAGATATATGTTTTATAATCGTATAACTGGCTTGAGCACAGATAAATGTTACCAGTGCATAGGTAATTGTTACCAGTGCATAGATAAATGTTACCAATGCATACATAAATCCCCGTCCAATTTTGCATTGATTTTAAGATTCTTTTACTTACTTTTAAAATTTTAAATGGAATGCCACCCAGCTACCTAACTAAACTGCTCAATCTAAATAACCCTAAAAGAGCACTGAGATCAGCTAGCCATTCAGAGGTCTCATTTTAAACATAGATACATATTAGGGGCCCAGAGCGCAACATGAATGAGAGACCACCATTCGCCCCCAAAACCCAAGCAGCCACATAACAACCATCTTGTTTAAAATATCAGAAAGGGTTTATTTGTTCACACACCCACAAAACACTGAGCGATTCACGTCAGGGTGAGCCAAGGCCAAAACAATAAACAAAACGTGAACTAAAATCTACTGTGATCCGGCGTCTGACCTAAACCAAAAGAAATGACAGAGTCTAACCTCCCTACCTATAATCAACACAGGAGAAAACATATCAAACAAACTGGCAGCTCACCCCTACCCACTCTGGAACAACACATTCATGACAGGTTAGCTGATGGGATGCTTGGGACACAAATGATGATCTCCGCTCCCTGCGTTGTCCGACCATCCTAAGTAGGGCGTGACTCACGGCGGCAGCCAACCCTCCGCAGGTAGAAAACACACCGCACCAATCGCATCCAGGCCCCTGCACAGACAGATTAGCATACTACAAGACACACGCCTGCACACTCACCCCTTGCAGACGTAACACATATGCATATGTATATGTTTTATAATCGTAAGGCGTGGGCAAACCACCAAACAAAATGGCTTTTATCAAGCATAATGACCATGTCATTCCAGGACTGTAGGCTTACTTCATCAGGTGGCCGCACTGGTACTAGCAAGCTAAATATTTCAGTAGCACAAAAATAATTTAGTAGCGCACACACAAGTGCAAAGTTTGATATGTTTTGTTGGTCATTTAATACTGGTCAAAAATACATTTATGTAAGTTGACTGGGAATAGGACTGGTTCTTTAATTAAGCAACGTTCTGACATGAAAGAACCCTCACAAATTGTCATGATCCTTGTGTCTTGTGTTTTGGTTATGTTTTGTTTCTTCTTTGATTGTGATTTTCTTTTGTGTTTAGTTCTGTTTTCTCTGGGTTTTGTTATTTTCTAGTTCGCTTTGGTTTTTCCATATTCATCTTAGTTCTGGTTTTATTAGTTGTGGTTTTTTAGTTCCCGCTGTTCCTGTCTCCCCTGCGTCTGTGTCTATTTCCCTGTCCCTTGGTCCCTGTTAGTGTTCCTCTGTGCCAACCCCCTGTGTTAAGTCTGCATGCACCCTGTCAGGTGTTTCCTGTTTTATTTTGACAATCCTGTGTTCCCTGTGTGCTGTGTCGTGTTTTGCTTCCTGTGTTTCATTAGTATGATTTTGGCCACCTGTTCTCCCCAGCTGTTTCCTGTTTTCCCTCGTCATTCCCAGTGTATTTATTGTCTGCTTTTCGCTCTGTTCTCTGTCGTGTCCTCCCTCATGGAGGTGTGGGTTTTTGTTCCAGTTTTCCGGTCCACTTATCAGTTTAGTTTTGTTAAGAACTCTCCGCTTCTGTATTTATATTTTGAGTTATTTCAGTAATAAACTACCATCAACTTTTCATCTTGTTTTGGAGTTTGCTTTTGGCTTAAGGCTATGCTTGTATCACACTGTTCCTTGATGCAGCCTCAGTTCATCCACTGCTTGAAAGAGCACTTGTTAGCTCTTGAGCATGGAAATAATATGTCACAAAAAACACTGAACTCAAAAGTCTACTTATTTGCTTATCTCACTCATCTCACATGAACAGACAACATCAGCTGGCTGCGAACAACAGTCCAAAGTCAGCTTCAGGAGAGAGATCAGTGACTCCAGATTTCCATTCATTAATTATGACCATGATGCTGAGGAAAACTAGCATGGGGCCTTGGAGAAGTTTTTTTTTTTTTTGTGACATAGCAAGATAAAGCAAGACACATTCACAAGATGATATCTATGTTTCCAGCGCCTCAGACAATTCTAGGGCAATGAGGCAAACTCACTCTTCTAATATAGATCATGTGATGTGACTGAAAGCTTGTGAAAGAAAAAAAAAAAAGAACTATTAAATAGATAAAATGGGGCATTGTTTGTTTCATTTAGGAAGTCACCAGACTGTAAAAATCTAAATCTAAATCAACTGAGTAAGTGATTCAAGAGGAATGAGGTTTTAAGGATCTCTTCTAGTTTAGATTCAGTGCATTCCCTTGCAGGCCCACATATAATTGCAGGTATTTGCCTTAAACAAACCCTTAGAAATGCTCTCTGGTAGCCTTACAAAAGGCTCTTTCTGCATGCATGCATCATGAGAATACTGACATACACTAAAGAAGTGTGTGTGTGTGTGTGTGTGTGTGTGTGTGTGTGTGTGTGTGTGTGTGTGTGTGTGTGTGTGTGTGTG
>JAVDPK010002802.1:150833-165174 GCA_034780415.1 Cichlasoma orientale
TGTGTGTGTGTGTGTGTGTGTGTGTGTGTGTGTGTGTGTGTGTGTGTGTGTGTGTGTGTGTGTGTGTGTATTTTGAAAGAAAGAAGGAAAAAAGATGGAAAGAAGAAAAGTTTTCCTTTCATTTCATGTGTGGAAAGACTCAGAGGGGCTCGCTGGTCTCTCAAACACAGCAGGGCTGTCACCAAAGGTCCTCATTACTCCACTTCTATCCAGCCGGCTGCTTCTCTGCACATTCAACTTATGGGAAGAAAGACAGTGTTGGGGTTTTGATACAGACTTAGAGGGATTCTATGGGAGAGAATTCTGGGAATAAGGTTGGCACACAGACCCCTACTCACACATTCTATACACACACACGCAGCAATATTAACACACTGTTGTGGGAATGGTTTGGACTTAAAGGAAGAGTCACTTTTCAGGAGAGTGTATCACACAGTCTTTACCAGAGAACCACAAAGTATTCATTTTATGGTCTCAGACTGGATCTTGGCTTTTACCCTAAACTGATTCAATCAAAAATAATTGCTCATGTGTGCATCCCTGCATGCGATCCAAATCACTACTTAATGTGCAATATTTAGTGATGTTTAAGGCCTTGATGTAGTTCTCAGAACAGCTTCTGTCCCCATACTGTGTGTTCAGTATTTTCTCTGAAGCATAAAACCTTTTGCTTGAGTGATTAGTCCTTTTAAAGGTTGGAAAGTGACAATTGTGAAAGTGCTGATTAAGCCATGACTTTATCCCACTGTTCATAAAATTACTCTTGAGGTTTTTTTGGCAGTTAGGTACCATTATCGTCTTGAATTATGGGAACCCTGGAGAGCTTCTGATTTTGTGAAATAGCTTTATACTCCCTGGGCATTTCACTCTGATTCTGTGCAGTCATCAGACCTAATGACTCCCAGTAGATGGCTAGTGCACCAGTTTAGAAATGCCCACAAGGTTGACAGCTGATTCCAGATATTATGGCCCTTCTCTATATTAAAAACCATCTGGATAGACGGAACGGCTAACATAACAGTCAGATTGGTGACGTTTCCCTCCAACTGACTTGTCAAAGGTCAAAATTGATGCAACAGACAAAGATATCTAGACCTTGATACCCAAGTATGGGTCAAGCTCCCTAAGCACAGGATTTTATGCTTTAACAGTTGTCTTGACATCCTAGTGTTGATGTTGCTGCAAACAATTCCAGTCAGTGAGGCATGAATATTCCTGCTGACATGATTTTCTTTCCTGATACAGAAGATGCAGAAACAGTAGGCTAGAGCAGTTACCTAAAGAAATCTTTCAGTTGAAAAATGTGTTTATCGTTATTTTATAGATGTCATAATCTCATCTATAGAGAGGTGATTGTTTCTTAAGAAGTTACAATTTTGAACCAATGCCATGCCCTATGCAAAAGTTTCTTTATATTTTGCTATAATAATAGGTACAGGCTTCTTGAAGGACATTCAGAGCTCTTCTTTGGACGTTGGTTGGGATCATTGACATGTTGACAAATGAAGCCATTGCCGCTCAGATGCTTTCTGGATGGTATTGCGTGATGGATCAAAATCTGGCATTCTGTGTTCATAGTTCCATCAATTTTGACGAGATCCCCAACACCACCGGCTGAAATGCAGCTCCAAACCGTGACAGAGGTTTTCCTTCCTTAAGAATGGCTTCTTGACAGCCACCCTTCCACTGAGACCATTTCTGATGAGGCTTCAGCGAACAGTAGATGGATCGACCTAGATCAATTGTAGACACAACATCGGTTCATCCCTTGATTTAGTTGCCTTTTTAAATGCTTGACTGATTCTTAAGCCAGTGTTTAGTGGCTTAAAGAACAAACAAAACAAAAACAACAACTAAAAATAATTCCCCTGAAAATGATCAGGTGCAAGGAGTGGACTAAAAATGAGTGAAAAAGCAGCCAATGTCCAAAGAAAAACTTTGAAACTCCTCCAGAAAGCCGGGAAAACTGTTGCCCAAGACTGGTTTAAAAAATTACAAGTAAGAATAGTAAGGTAAGGAAGGAAGTAGAATAGAAAGAAATGAGGGGTGACTCAAGACTTTTGCATAGTACTGTATTTAGTCAGGAAAACACATTGAACATTGTTAGAATAGTTTGTTTATAAGAAAACTCCACAGGAAAAATTCAATAACGTCAGGCTTTATTTTTTCTTGATGGTGTTAAAAATAAACTGGTGTCCAATTATATTTGGGCAGCGATATTTGCTGTCATTTTGTCTTTTGTTGTATTTCAGGTGTTCACATCCATATTAGTTTAACGTTATTGCTTTCTTTTATAGACTGTGTATTTGAAGTCTTCTCTCCCTTTTCCAGGCTCTCCAGGTCTGCAGCTGCAGTTCAGAGCAGATGACAGTTTCCTGAGGCCGGGAGAGAAGCGCTGGTTTCTTCGCTATCTGCCCCTCCACACCATGCACATTGACATCTGGGACAGTGACTCCTTGCTCCTCATAGGTTCTACTGCTATTGAGCTTAAGGTAAAATCCTGTGAGGTCAAACTTATTAGAATAGTCCAATGTGACCATTAGGTTTAGAACCACAACACAGGACTCCAGCTAACGTGACATATTCACAAAGGTCTGGAGTTAATCATAAACAAAGGAGAGGAAAAAGTCTTTTACACGTCAGTCACATTTATATAGAACCAGGCAAGAAAACTGATAATGACTATAGAAGGTCAGATTTAAAAAACATTTTTTATACACAAAACAGACATTTCATAATAGTTGTTGTAGGTCTTATGCTAGAACAAAGACAACACAACCTTTTAAACAATATGGCAGTTACAAGCTCTAAATATATACACTCAGTGGCCACTTCATTAGTTACATCTTGATAGTACCCCAGAGGAGAATGGCCAGATTGCTTTGAGCTGATAGGAAGGCAACAGTAAGACAAACTTCACTCATCACAACCAAGGTATGCAGAAGAGCATTTCTGAATGCGTAGCACATCAAACCTTGACACAGATGGGCTCCAGGAGCAGAAGACCACACGGTATGCCCCTCCAGTCAGCTAAGAACAGGAAACTGAGGCTACAGTTTGAAGACTGGAAAAATGTTATTGGGTCTGATTAGTCAGTTTTCTGCTCTGACATAGGGTCAGAATTTGGTGTAAACAACATGAAAGCATTCACAGTCACCAGATGTTTGATCTATTAGATGTGATCTAATAGATCACCTTTGGAATAGGAGATTTGCATCATGGATGCGCAGTCAACAAATCTGCGGCAACTGTGTGATGCTATCTTGTCAGTATGAACCAATCTCTAAAGAATGTTTCCAGCACTTTGTTGGATTTATGCCATGAAGAATTAAGGCAGCTCTGAATCCAAAAGGGGGTCCAACCTGGTATTTAATAAAGTGTTTGCATCTTGCCATTAATATTTATATGTCCTCACATTGTGATTTGTCTGTTTCCTTTTTCTGTTGTGAAGATAGCTGAGACTTTTTTTTTTTTTTTTTTTTTTTTTAGTGTCAAGGTACTTTTGACCTTTCATTTTCATCTGTAAAGGCTTTGTAAGACATAGATAGTTCTCACTTTAGATGTGAGGTCACACAAAATACTTAACAACCAGTAACTGCCTGAATTAACCATGAATTGCACAAATGAGTATATAAGTATTTATAAAACCTCTATTAATACACCCTTGGTGCTAGTAATAGAACATATCTCAATCATTATATGTATAGATGAGGAGCTATATTTTTTAAAATTATTTACTATGCTTAGACTTTTTAAATGACACCATGAACCATTAACAGGTCCTAAATAACAGGTTTGTACTTGATGTAATAATGTATTTAGAAATGGTTAATCCATAATTCATAAGGTATAAAAATATTGTCATTAAACATGTTATATGAACTTTTTAATCAAGGACAAAGCATTTAAAACAGTTTAAGAATTACATACTAATATGTACTAATGTAGGAGTAATGCTTTCTAAATGATGAACAAATACCTTACTAATATCTAATAGTTTTTAGTTATAAAGTGTTACTGTACCAGTGTTTCTTGTGGCATTTTTACTCTCACATTTTGCGTCCCCAGTACATGTTGCGTCAGGGTAGATCAGCAGTACAGGCACTTCATGAGGTGGAGGTACTGACCACTGATTACGTGGGAGAGGACACCTTACTGACAAGCCCGGATCTGGGTCGACGCTCTGCCTCCAGCCCCATGACAGTTCACACCATCGTCAGAGGCCGCCTCCATATACGCACAGGCAACATCGGCAAGTACAGAAAGACTCAATTGCAACTATGTCGCTCAATTGTAACTTTGTGTGTTGGCACAACAATGGCGACGTCACAAGTAAAGCAACAGTTGTCTTAAATATTCTAATGGAATTGTGGCCGAGCTGTAGCAAGGGCCAACCTTCTACATTTTTTATCTGTAACAAGGCTAACAGAGAAAGATGAACCAAATAATATCCTTAGGTGTGACAACACGATCACTATTCAAGGTCTTCTTTCAGTGCCTTTAATTGAAGAACCATCTCATGATTCTGCAACAACCTTAGGCTCTTCTGCATAATCACCAATCTGTATTCCATGGCTGTGATGACCATAATTCCCTGCTGTCATGATTGTTAATGGATATCCTGTATGTGAGAGACTTTTGATATTGTCGTCCATCTTCATGCTCTACCGGGGACACATGGAGCAGGTTTAAGAAGCTCTATGCTTGAAGCACTGGAAAGAATTCATTGGACCTGCCAGTTATTTGGTCTCAAATTGTATTGCCATTAGCACACGCTTTTTTAAAGGTTACACCTAGTGCTGCTTTCACTGGGACACAAAGGAGTGAGTGCATGTGATGAAGTGCAAATGCTTCGGTAGCTGCGTTCCCAGAATGTGAAGGTAAATGTAAGCAAAGCCTGGATAACACAGAGTAGTATTTGTTTTAGCTTTTATGGGAAAATCGAGTTTCAGTATCACCCAAATCCCCCTTCTACATCTGAAATATTTATGAGTGTTTTATAGTCAGTTCATATTCCATTGGAGCCTTAGATTATGAAGTAATGTTGTCTATTTACTCTCACTGATGTGCAGAATTGAGAAATGGCAGTGAGTCCCTAGGACTGCTGCTGCTGCTGTTTAAAGTTCCCCATTTTCAACAGCAGCAAACAGAGGTGTACAGACTTGCAAAGCAAACGCTGTGCCAAAGGAAAAATATCTTGATGTGATAGTTCCGCTTCTTCTAGCAATTGAACACCTTGCTTCTTGCCTTGCACTCATCCAATTTGGGCCTGGCATGCCCCTGCGGCACGATGGCAGCTGACGATAGCTTCCCTGCCATTAATCAACTTTTGAAACGATACTCTCTCTCATAAAGAATGCATCCTTCTCCAGGCCTTAGAAACTCTTCGGTGTGCCATTGTTAGGGCTAAATATGCCAGCACTTTCTCATTGGGCTTATCACTCAAAGCAGGTTGAGAGCGCAGCGGGTTATTAGGTGTGCTGCGGATGCGAGGAGGAGGGTTGTGTCTGGCATGTAAATTCCAATCAAGGCTCAGATATCCATCAGGCGCCCTGGCCGACAGTCAGAATCAATTTGGGGAGGGAGTACTCGCACGCACTTTTCTTTGTTTCAACTTCCATCTGTCGCTGCCTTTCTCACATTCTCCCTTCTCTCTTCGCTCTTTATCTCTGTCTTCCTGTTTTCTCATATTCATCCATTTACCTCTTACCCTTCTATCACACACTCGCTTCCACCTTCTATCTGGCTGTTTGTTTTACCGCTCTCACCTCTCCAATATCCATCGTGTCTCTCTTTCCCTCTCAGCGTCTGTCATCAAGCCATAATGAATCAGCACTCTTATTTGGTGGGTGGTGAAGGATGTGAAGCCAGCGTTTGATGGAAAGGACACGCACACATGCACGCACGCACACGCACACACACACAAGCATAAATGCATATCAAACCATTCATACATGCCTGAAAGGCAGGCACTCTTGTACTCACAGACATATAGACAGACAGGTGTAACGGAGCGTGGGCAGGATGTGTGATGAGGCAGGATGGCAGAAATGAGAGGCGGACAGGTAGAGTATATCACTGATATAATATGAGAGCCCTGGAACTACAATTTTTCTGATTTTTAAGTTCAGTGGAAGGATTACAAGGCTTCTATATGGATTGGACATTTTTTCCTACCTTTAAATCCCCACTGCATGGGCTCCTCAACAAAGGACCACTGGCCAAGCTGAGAGACAGGCTGTATACTTGTGGTGATACTGTGCAGATGCAGCTCCTGGATTTCAGCTTGAGAGGTGAAGGAAAGTTGCTTGAAAATGTCAATGATGGAGGCGTGCGTGGCAGCAGCAGAAAATTTTCAGTGAAGCATTATTATAACATGATGTTCAGTAGTCTCATGTTTGTGATAGATTCTTAAACACTAGCCACGTCCCTCGTTGTGTATTTGTAACAACCCTGTATTTTCATCATCATTCATTTGGTTCTGAGGAAAACTGCTGTTGAAATTTATCTAAACAATGAGAAGAGTTTAATTCACACTAAGAGTCATCTGCTACTCTGCTGCACTGGGATTCCTCTCCTGCAGAAATGGTGTGTTCATTCCAGTTGAATTGCTTCCTAGTGAAGTTTCCATTTATAAAATATTAGTGCTCTTAAGGTAAAGTCAGTGACACTCAATATTTCCTTCACAAGTGTTTCACATTAAAAGCCAGACACTGCGTTGCATGCATAAATGCTGCCCCCTGTTGCTGCTAAGTATTTATTTTGATACATATACAGGAAGGGATCATCTTAATCCAAATAAATTAACAGACAGTGACAGAAAAGAAATGATTTAACTTACATAGTACGGTGCAAAAGTCTTGAGCCACCTCTCATTTCTTTAGATGTTGCTAGGAAACTGGGAAATAGGTGCAGTGATTTATTGAAGTATAGTATATAAGACAAAAACAGAGTTTGTACAATTCTAATGAACCTTAAAGTCAATATTTGGTATGACCACCTTTATTCTTCAGCACAGCCTGAACTTTCTGAGGCAGCTTTCTTGTAATTTCTTTATGTAGTCTTCAGGAATAGTTCTCCAGGCTTCTTGAAGCACATTCAAAGCTCTTCTTTGGACGTTGGCTGCCTTTTGTTCTGTTCTCTGTCAAGATGATCCCACACTGCTTCAGTTGAGGTCCGGGCTCTGGGGAGGCCAATCTATGTTCCAGTCTGTGTTTTTCTCTCCAGGTTTTTACTGTATTGCCAGTGTGTTTGGCATCACTGTCAAATGAAGCTGGTATTGTATGGTGGATCAAAATCTGAGGGCACTTCTGTGTTCAGAATTCACTGTTGTACCTCTCGCCTAACTCCCTTCGTACATATTGACGAGGATTTAAACCAAAATTTTTAAATTTTAAGATCTCCACTGATTTTTTTTTTTTACTCCAGTTCTTGTGTAATTTGTCATACCTCAACCTTTTCTCCTCCTTTCCCTATCTTAAGAATGGCTTCTTGACAGCCACCCTTCCACTGAGACCGTTTCTGATGAGGCTTCAACAAACAGTAGATGAGTCAACTGAGGGGCCAAATGCTGAGATATATACAAGTTTTCAGCAAATAGCTCTTTAGGAATCACCTTGTTGGTGCAAAAATGCTACTTTATGTCTGTCAAACTGTGTTATATTTGGCATATGTCACTGAGTGAACTAAAGCATTGAGAACAAATGATATGTTTTTGTAACAGGCTGCTAGCAACAAAGTGTCTAAAGATACACTTTGTCAAACGTGCACAAGAGTGCACGACTCTTCTAGTACTGATAAAATTAGAAAATATTTTCTGCATTTATGATGCTACTGTGAAAAGAATATGATTTATATAAATAATATATGATATACATTTGTCATTATATTATCCTCCCCTACGCCTTTTATAATTCACAAGCACCACAGTCCTGACTACCTACTGCTCTCCCCCTTTTCTAATTTTATGTGTTTCAGTCATGCATGCTATTAATCATGTCTTTACTTCTCTCCTTTGGGAATTCATCAGAATTAGGCTTTATTGGAAAAAATGAGTGGCATACTGTCATTTCCAAATGAAAAAGAGTGAAACACTGAATGATATCCTTTTTAATTATCACAAGGTGGGATTGACAAGTAATTAATTAAATGGTAATGATATAAGCTGGCAGGCCTATTCAATCATTCTATAAAGCAGCTTTTATTAATAGCGTCATAAAGGACAAAAGGAAGTGGCTTAGTTGAATAATAGAAAGTTGTGAAATCATGGCTGGAGCATTCAGGGTTTGCTTTTGCTGCAGTATATTAGGAAGAATGACAGCGCTCCCACATAGAACGCTATAGGAGCAGATGAGGAGCCTTTAAACCATGACGACCGCCTGCACGTCCCATGAAACGGATTGACTGGTGTATCAGGAGGAAAACGATGATGCTTTATTGATTTCATCTGGTAAACCCACAATAAACTCGGGAGGCAAATGGAGATAGAGACAGAGGGAAAGATGCATTAAAGGGAGATTTTTTTTTTTTTTTTTGGTCTGGCATTTTGAAGGAGGAACTAATCAAAGCAGAGTCATTACTATCAGTGAGCAACTTGAACCCAAAGATAGAGAAGAGACAAAACTGAATAAGCGTTTTAATCTGTTATGTCATTATGATTTAAAGCCCGGAGCTTTTCCATAGATTGATACTGTGGACTGAGTGATGGCTTTTTAATGTATATTGTCTCTCTCAAACAAGAAGGGAAGGAAAAGCAAACAGATAGAAGACAGATGGGTAACGAGAGAGTACAGAGTGAGAGTCAAACAACCAAGACAGCGGGTTCATCACCTGGGGACCCCTCTCTCTTTAAGGGTGATCAAGAGAGTTTTACTTAGTCATTTGCTCTGTTGTTTTGTTGTTAAATAGCCCTCATTAGTTTAGATTTAATACAGTGTATTTGGTGCTAATAATGTTTTTCTGTGACTGTTCCCAAATTTGTTTGTTTTAACCAAGGCTGCAAGAGTTTATGTAATAGCTCCTGATGCTCCAACACTTCCTTGAGTACATACTGTTTGACTCATAAAAAGGTAAAATTGCTTACATTGCCAAAAAAAAAAAAAAAAAAAAAGTAGAACTAGTGGGTGCTTTTTATAATCCACTTTGAAAATATGGCAGTAATATTTGCCAACACTAAAACAGCCCGTATGTGACAGAAAGGAAAGCCTTTTGATATAAGCTAGTTTTGCTGACTGTGTTTGTGGCTAGATCCTTTCTCTCGAACTCTCACTTTCTGTTGCTGTCCCTTTTAAGATGTCCACGTATACACACACATCTCTCACACACTCAATGCACAAACCGGCAGCATGTATCTGCTTCAGCACAGTACAGAAGACAGATTAGAACCTTCTCCAGACCACAGTGCTCCTCATCTGCAACAGCCTGATAAGCCCCGGAGAGACTGACTGTTACAGCAGGAACAAGCAAAGAGAATTCTGCCCAAAGCTGTCACAAGTGAAACAAAATATCAGTGAAATTTACCTAACAGTTAGTTTAGCTATAGGTGACTTCCCTCAGGGGTGCACAAACAGTATATCTACTCATTAAGAGCTCTTGTTGTCGGCGCATTAAGGCTGACTTCATCTGCCTTGCTTTTAGCCTTGAGGTGAGAGAGTATCTGCTTATTCTGAAAGGTCAGTGGCCTGGAACGGGGAGGCAGAAGAAATCGAATATTGCAGGCTACTTTGAAACCCCCTTGGTGCTTGCTCCCATTTGTTCTGGGGGCCGGTAAATCAGTGGTTTGTTGTGGCCTTAACCTCGAGAACTGCCAGCAGAGCAATGAGGGCGGGCAGGTGGGTTACTGCAGAGAAGGGTTATTGTCATGCAACAGCGAGAGGCAGTCAATAAATTTGATAGAGTTCAGCCCCCTGGCACTTTGTTCACAATTACTCTCCTCCATACAGGGGAGCAGCAGACGCTGTGCTGACTTTGTCTGCAACACAAACCTGGAGTATCATGCAGTAATTAAGTACTGAGGACCATGAGCTCTGTTTTAACAATCCGACACTGCAGTTCAGCAGGTTGGAAAAGATAATGTGACATCCACATCAACCAGAAAACGCACTTAAGTAGGAATTATCTGTTGGGCCTAATGATGGTTGTAGCGATAGCCAATTAATTAAAAATGACTGAATGATTAAATCAGGGGGATCATAATTGGGTTCATCATCAGTCCATTTGTTTTATTATAGACATGTAGCGCTTGCTCTTCATCTTATCACTTTCTTGAAGGTTTATTGTGTAATTCTGTCCATCAGCGAAGCAATTCTTGACACAAACAAAAGGTCCATAATGAAGGGTTGAGAAGCAGATCTCTACGGCTTTGTTACCGATCGCAGATGATTACGCACTGGCAGAAATAACGCCTTTACTGTAATATTTGGGAAACACAACTGAAACAAATACATTTGGCTAAGTCGTGTGGCCAGGGAAAGGTGATGGATGACGAGGCGGATGCATTGGGACGGTAGACACCTCTCCCATTAATCTGCAGAGCTGTGCTGTCTGCGTCTGTTTGCACTGCAATATCAGCTCCCCATTACTCATTTAGCTCCTGCCTATTATCAGATTGTTGATGAAGGAGCTGGCCTCTAAAAGAGTTGGAGGGTACTTTTGGCACCCCTTGTAAAACTCTTATAAGCTAACAGAGGTGTCAGTTCTGGGCAGTAAAGCCACTTAATTGCTGCACTCACCATATTTCATACGAAAGCATTCTGGATTATGTATCCCACAGCCTCTCAGAAAATACTACAACTTCTTATGTTACAATTAAGCAGCTCATCTGGGTATGTTGTGAGCCAAAGCCTGGGAACGGAGGGTAGTAATGGGAGCGTTGTGTCAAAGTGCACTGTAATTTAAGCTGCTGCAAACTTTTAATTTGACTTACTTCTTCAGTCAAGTGTTGCAAATTGTATCTAACTGTTTCCAAGTGGAGGCCTTACCTGTAAAAGACTTTTGACCTGTGGTATTTAAAAATGCTCTTAGGAAGATGCTGCATGACTGCAGGCTGTTGGTTTGGTTGCAACTCTGTACAATTATCTGTTACTTCCCTTAGTGGGCATTTTGTGTGTGAAGCACCATTCAGAAGAGTAAACAAGCCTTTCCAGTAGCTACTGTACTGCAGGGACTCTGCACAAGATGAATTAATGTTTGGAGAAACTGTAATACTGACCATCATTCACTGTCTTGCTACAAGCGCGCCCTGAAACACTTACTTATCCACTTGCCTTTTAAAAAGAGGGAAAACTTATGATTTTGCCAGGAAGAAAAAGGAGAGACAATTAGGTTGAATACTGAAGGGAGCCTTGTTATCAAGAGACAGGTTTATCCAAACTGTCAGCCGTTCAAACCCTCCTGAGCATAAAGCTTATGTAGTGACAGGACTAATAGTATGAAAGATTGTTTTTTTTTTAAATCTACTAATTCTTTAGAATAATGTTTTATAAACTGTGGTCAGCCCCCATCCCAGAAATACTGGCAGCTGGTTGCAGGTGATATTTAACTGCTTTGTGTTCAAGCGTCTCACTTCATCACTGACACCCAGCACTCAGCCAAACCAGGCAGAGGCCAACACTACCCATCCATCAGCATGACTCATCGTGTTGCCAGCTTTTTGTGTCCAGACCTTTCTGGCAATTTCAGGCCACTAATTACCCCTGTAGACTCGTCTCCATGTATTGATCTCGCCTCGACTGTCATTGGAATGTTTTCGCTCTGGCACTGCGTGCAGTGAAAACGTGCTGCTTCACATGCGACTTTAAAGATAACTTTGGCCTAAATACATGTATGTTCTTCATTTTGTTGTGCAGGATATGTGCTCAGGAATCTCTTTGTTGCTTCCAGAAGTGATAAAAAGTTAGTCTAAAGCCGTTGCTGAACTTCCACAGATTTGGAGATAACTGTGCTTTCACTTTATAAATACACTGTGCAGTACTTTTTGAAATTTGAGAAAACTTCCTGTAGCCTTATCTGTAAGTCACTTTTAGCTTTGGAAGTTAAAAAAAAAATTTTTTTTTTAAGAAATCCTGAGTAAGTTCCTTTATTGGCAGTTTGAGTTGTGAATGAAGGTTATTCACAAGGAGGGCCATTATTTTATTTACTGTCTTGACAAACATGACAATGTTGTCTGCAATTTTCAAAGGGTGGAGATGCATTTTTCATTAAATTTGTTGTGCAAAGGACAAGAATGTGAGTGTAAACACAATGCTAATCTCTTCTATACACAGTCTGTTGTATGCATACCCCAACCAGCCAAAGCTTGCTTTTCAGCAGGGCAGAGAGGAACGGGCTTGCAGCGTTATGCATAATGGAGGAAATGCCGCCTGCTTCTACAGTAGAAACGCTGTTGCCGTGAAATTTTTTTAAAATACTTATTTATTACAAAAAAATTAATCAAAATAAATGCTAATTAGTTCAACCAAAGGCTACATGACATGAAATGTAACAAGTTGGGTAATAAAATGCTTCCTACAGGGAGTTAATAAGTAAAGCAATGCAGCCTGATGGTGTAGTGCTAATGTCATTTAAATTTATTTACAGTTGCAGATCTCCAGATCAAATCATAGACTGTTTGTAAAAGATGGATAGTATGGGTGCATTGCACAGACACAGCTACCTGATAATTATTGCTAAGTGACATCGCACACGTTATCAAGGGATTCAGTTCAGTGCCTCAAATTAGTGGAGGTGACAGCTGGCAGGCAGCTAATGGCCTGTGTCAGCATCCACCTGTCATTCAAACTGGCCATACTGTACCACCAATAAGGAGTCACTTTAGCCTTAATACACTATAGAAAACAGCCCACCCTTTACAGTTGTTTTGAAGGGGCAAATAAGCCACATTGAAAAAACCAGCTTTAGAGTCAGTTATTTTAACATGGGGGTCTGTGGGGATCGACTCACTTTTGGCTCCAGCCTCAAGTGGCCACTCTGGAAACCTCTGTTTCTGGTATATCTGTGCTAATGTTGATGAGTAAACTTAGTGATATTTGTCTTGAAAGGTGCTATATAAATACAATTTTACTTTACTTACTAATGTCACTTTTGATTAGATGGAGTAGCATTTCACAAAACATTCAGAATTCCATCCCTTGGAAAGAGGCAAGTAGTCTTTATGTATTTCAGTGCCTGCTGACTTCTGAGCAAAAAAAATCTCTCTTTATGAGCTTTGGCTAAAGATGGCATAACTGCAGCTTTCTGCACAGCTGCCAGACTGTGGAGGATCCTTCCTTGAGAGGTTCTCAGGAATCCAGAGACATTACAGCAGTCTCATAAATAGTGGCTTGTTCTATGCCCCTTTAATTCCCATCATTTTGACTTTTTTGAGCTTCATTTAATAAGATTTAATCTCACCAGTGTTGCCAAATTCAGCTGTGATTCACAGACAGATCTTTTGATAATATCTCCCCAGGTTTTGCAAAATATTGATATTCTACTTTCATGCTTTTGCAAAACATTGAATTATATAATGTATATTTTACATCTTCAGAAAGATATCCCTTGTTCCCTATATTACATACGAACTGACATATCGAAAATTTAATTATAATAATTATGATGTATAGTTGTTTTGCTACTGCGTAATAACCTGAAACGCAACATATGTACACAATGCCACTGTAACCCTCTAGTACACGCCACAGCAGTAGGTGGGGCAAGTGATAACAGATAACACTTATCTGGCCTGTAGTGAAGATAAGGGTCAGCACCGATAAATGTGGTCTTCTTGTGAAGAATCTGCAGCTTATTATAACTGGGTCTGTTAGTTTGAGCTAATGAATCTTAAGTTCTTTGAGGTATTTCTTATGTCAAAATATCCAACTAAAAGCTACCGTTTCTCCTACAGGGTGCCCAGTAGACCCCGGCAGAAAGAGGGCAGCAGATGTGATGCAGTCTCATTCTCATATTATCACACCTTGTGAAGTCACCCGTGGCTTCAGGGGAGGAGGTCTGTCCACCAGGAACGTCCTCCAGCTCAATGGCAAGCACTTTATTCTGCAACACGCTGCATTTTGTCGGTTTTTATGTTGCTGTTTTTCTCTACTCAGCTTTCGGTGTATTTCTAAGCACATGTAAGTTAATGTATATTTCATGCCACAGAGTAATTAGTGTCTTTCATTTTGGCAATGACCATGCTTCTGCCTTGATCAGCTCGGCCAGATCTATTTCACATTCTCTCTTGGCTGCACCACAGAACCACTCAATTTTCAAACTAATTGAGCTTACAGAAGCGTCTCTGGTGGGTAGCCACAGTTCTGTTTGTGTGTGTGTGTGTGTGTGTGTGTGTGTGTGTGTGTGTGTGTGT